>VWPV01005191.1:0-42125 GCA_013389885.1 Geococcyx californianus
GCAGGAGAATCTCTGCTCCAGTAGCTGGAGCACGTTGTCCCCGTCCTTCTTCAGTGAACTTGGTAAATCCAGACTTGTTTCTCTCACATTGTCTCACTTCTCTTTCCCAACTACTGATGTGCAGCAATTTTTGCCCCTTTTTACATATTACTGAGGCACTACTGCCATCTCTAATGGGCTCGGCTTTGGCCAGTAACAGGTCCATTTTGGACCAAGCTGGCATTGTCTCTACTGGACTTGGGGGAAGTTTCTAGCAGCTTCTAGCAGCAGTCAACCCTATCGCACCCCAACCTTCAAAAATCTTGCCATGCAAATCCCATACAGCTAGCGATCACCTTGCTCCATTATGTATTGTTTGCTTTTTTCATATTTGCACTTTTCTTTTTGAATGTTTAATACATCTTTTAAATTTGTTTTCCTTCCATTTGCCTTTCTGACCTTTGCTCTTCTCATTGATATCTTCTCTTTTGCATTAGGTTATTATTTTTATTTGCTTATTTGCTTGTTTTCTTCTCAATTCTATCACTTTACATTGTGAAATGGCTTCTGTTTTCTTTTCTGAATCTTCCCTGTGAAGTGTAAATTCTCAGGCCTTATTGTTATTCGATGTATTCTTCATACCATTGACACATTTGTTGTTACTTATCTGTTCCTCCTAAAGTGTGTTTTTAGGTAGGAAAATATAGTACGTTTAGGTAGGAAAATTAATGACTTTTTTCTTAAGAGGTTCAGTTTTTGCCTTGGGATTAATTTTTCCACCAATTGGTTAGTGCAACAGTGAAACTGATTGACCAGGGAACTTGTGGATCTTTTATCTTTGGAAATTTTGATGATAAGTAAGGCAAAACCAGGAGTGACCTGACCAATTGTTGGAAATAGTTCTACTTTGAGGGAAAAGGCTGGACCTGATGCTCTGAATAGGTCTCTTTCAAACTACATTTCTGTGACTTTACGCAGTCTCAGATTGAGAACCAGAACCACTGAAAGCCCGTGGGTGCTGAACCCTGCCTGCACGCAATCTTTGCCAGGAATTGTGTGAGTATTATTTGCAAGAAGCAAAATTCATTCTCTCCTGGTGCAAATGGTGCTGATACTATATTCTGATTTTGGCTAGATAATTTGTTTCTTTCTCCCCAGCTTCTGCTTTCCGATATGCCCCAGTACATAATGTTCTATACAGTCTCAAAGTCATTCAGTAGTAGCAGAATTGTCCTCACTAATTGTCGCCTTTACTTCAGTACTTTTGAATTGACATTCATTCTGAACATAGCTGAAAATCCTCCATAGAAATGTAGTTTGAGCAACACATTAATTTAATGAACATATAGATCTAACATACCATCCTGATCCCAATTTGTTGACATGGTTGAACTGTCTTTTTTAAATTTTGTTGTTTTTTTTTTTTTTAAAGAAAATATGTCCATATGAATTAGATTAGATCTTCATTTCATTGTGTATCACCTTAAAAAATGAAGCCAGATCAGCCCATTGTAACAAAATAGTAGGTAATTGAGTAACTGAATGTGGAGAAGCACTTATCAGCACAAACTTATGCATTAAAAGGAAACGCAGAATGTGTTTGAATATCTTTTCTTTCTGGCCGTCCTTTCAGCTCTATATCTGAGAACAACAACCCTTCCCATTCCTGAACTCGAGCTCTTTGAAATGCTTGTATGCATACCTAACTTTTGGCTTTTGAATAATTACTCTGAATTTTCTTGATCTTTTTTGATATTGTCAGAAGTGTCATATTCTCAATGGATATGGATACAGAGGAAGGCAAATTTCATTTATTTGCAGACTGGGACGTTTACACAGCAGGCGCATCACATGGGATTTGCATCTGCAGGAAAATTTCCTGAAAAGGACAGTGCATTAGGAATAACAATTGCCTTAATATGATATTCTCCCATCTCTACTGTTTCAGAAAGGGCAGAAAAAAGAAGTGAGGTAGCAGGAGAATACCTTGCTCTAGAGAATCATGACAGCTCATACAGCGTCATCTTCAAAGCTGCCTCAAATCAAATACTCTATAAGGTTATAACTGCCAAATTGACTTCAGCATTACCACAGAGAAAGAGGAATAATCATTCATTTAAATACCAGTAAAGTGCATCTGTCAGAGCTGTAGATGGCAGTGCCATATTCTATATCAGAGAACCTATGGCACAATGCAGAAATAGGGCTCTGATTTGCCAAGAAATAAACTTAGCTTATTTATTCACAACTCACTGATATTAAACTTCTTAGTTTCTACTGTGGAAAAAAGACGAAGTCTCCAGAAATCAGGAAGATAACAAGACCACTGAAGAGTAATGAGGAATATGTTTGATACTACTGATAATAACTCAAATTTTGGCATATGAAACTTCATAGATTTTAAAGGATGTTTAGGAGAAGACGTCTCTGTGGATTTCTAGAACAAGGTTATTTGCTGAATGTAATTATCTATCTCGAGTGACTATGTCTACTTCGCCTTATTTCACTGGATATACTACAGGGAAAAAGTTTATATGGAAAAAGGTATTTGTATGTGGCCTTTAATACTTCACCATGGTTAGAAACAGCTTCACAATCAAGGTGCTGGCAAACATTTATAATATATCAGAGAATCTAAAACAAAGTGAATGTGAAAGGGTTTCAATAAGCCATCAAAAAGCATTATAACTAAATAGTTTTTCATGCCCATTTTGCATGGTTTGATATAAGTGAAGTTACTTCAGATCAAAGTCAATCTAAGCAAAGATTCAATTGGGTGTTATAATTTTCATATAATTTTTGTCTCAAAAATTCCCTCGTCTTATACAAGAAAATTGTGACTTTTGTAGTATAGACCGAGTAGTACTAGCTGGATACTTGATCCATAGTGCTTGGGTTTTAATTGTACAGTAGGACAGTGCTAGAGAACTTAAATAGTTTTGATCTGAAACTATTAGAGGTGCCCTGGACATCTCTTTTAAATCTGGTGAAGCCAGTCAAGCAGATAAAAGGAGATAACTGGAATTTTAGTGTGAATGATCTGGTTATGAATGCAGAGTTTTTCAAACATCATAGCTTATTCCAGCTGCATTCCCTACAGGATATCATATGATTCAGAGTTAAAAGCTCTAATGTACATTTGATCAATTTTAGTTTGTCACTTGGAGGAGAAGCTGTCAAACTTCCATTAAACTAAGATGGTCTTTATTCTAAAGTACAAAAAAGTAGCACTTCAAATAATGAGTATCAGCCAAAGTGAACTTATACTGTAATAAGTAGTGATGTAAGTAAAGTACCCCTGAGTACAGGTAATTGCAATGGGACGAAATAAGAAATACAGATGAAAACTGTCTTTCAGATAAGTGTTCATTTAGGTAGACAATAAAAAAAGACCCTGCAGCAGCAACAATGAAAACAATTCCTTTCCTTAAAAAATTCCTACAGGTTCTAGAAACTAATTTAGAGTGCTGCGTATTGCTCTCCAGTGTTTTGGTGTTTCTCCTTTGCCCGATAGTCAGTGCTGCAGGGCCTAAGGAAGGTGAGGGCGCAGGAAAGGATGAGGTGATTCATAGGTAAAGGAGTGATAAAATGCATTTCACAGCAATGTAAATATTAAAGGGAGATGGGAAACCTGAGATTTAAGTTGCTCCACTTTGAAGATGAATTTTGTTCCATATTTTAGTCTTTTTTACTCACAAATTCTTAAATATTAAAAATTTATATTTAAAAACTTAAATATTCACTTCTTTTGGGGGCACTCAGGATACCCCCAGGCCTGGCAGGGCAGCTGAAACCACATGACATACAGCACAGGGTGAGAGAACTTGATTTATTTCTACTGAAAAGTCAGAGGTTAAGGGAAAATCTTGTAGCGGTTTCCAACCATCTGATCAGAAGATACAGAGAGGAGATACTCTTTCAAGGTGTGCAGTGGAAGGGCAAGAGCCAATGGACACAAACTGCAATATGGGAAATTATGAGTTGATAGAAAAAAGACCCTACTGTGACAGTGGTCAAACACTGGAAGAGGTTGCCTGGAGGGGTTACAAAATTTCCTCTCTTGAAGATTTTTAAAACCTAGCTGGACGCTACCCTGAGTAATCTGACCTAAGCGGACATGCTTTGAGTAGGGACATTACTTGAGGTGACAAGAGGTCCTTTCCATCTTACATGCTTCCATGATTTCTTGATTGATCTTAGTTTACCACCGGCACTGATGGGAAGCAGACATCTCTGAGATAATGTAAGCCTTGGCAGATTTATTTTTAATGCATTGCTGCCATTAACAGAAATATCAATGATTCATTCATTATGTGACTCGACGGGTTGCAGCCAGCTCAGTGTCACATCATTGCTCTTGGGCTTTAAAGATTAAGTAGGATGTATATAACAAGAGTACAATTATTTGCTTCCAAAGGCACTTCAGCTACATTTAACATGAATATAGCAACTTTGACTTGCTAGACTCCCCTGTTTCAGAGAAATTTTAAGAATGGCTTTAGATATCAATTAGAACATTGTCACTATTTAGCCTCTAGCTGGCAGCTAAACATTGTTCAGCTGTTCTCTCACCATGCCTGCCATCCCGTGGGATGGGGAGGGATCCAGGAAAAAGAAAGGAAAACTCTTGGGTTGAGACAAAAAATGTTCAACAAAACAACAAAGCAAGAGAGTACAATGGCAATAATAATAACAATAAAAAATAACAATAATAAAAGCAATAATAACAGAATACACAAAACAACACTCAGCCCATTCCAAGCAGCAACAGCAAAACGCATGCTCCAAGCAATAAACGCCAAGAGTGAACATGGTGAATTTTGCAGTTCCAGCAAGCACAGAGGCTACAGCCAGCACAGAGATAACCAAACCCAGAGCACCAAATGCCAAACACCAAAAGCAGGACACTGAGAGTAGGCTGGACCTGTGCTTGGTAAACTTCCTGCTTACAGACAGAATGTGACATCCATGGTATGGAATGCTTCCATTGGCCAGCTTGGCGTCAGCTGTCCCAGTTCTACTCCTCCCAGCTTTATACACATGTTTACTGGTAAAACATGGAAAAGTGAAGAAAGATCCTTGATTTCCTAGCAACAATCAAAAATATCAGTGGATTTTTCATAATTCTTCACAGAGAAGAAGAAAATTTCTTCTGCCGCAGCTGAGCATAAACATTATCTAGCAACAACTAAAAAAATATGTGCCATCAACATTATTCTCACACTAAATCCAAAATACGCAGCATCTACTGGTAAGAAAATTGTCTCTGTCTCAGCTGAAACCAAGACAAAGATCAGCCCAAAGACAATTCTGGAGACTTGGCTTTTTCAGAAGTAAAACAATAAGAAAAATCAGTGCTCTGATTCTTGAAAATAATTTTGTACTTGTAAAATACTAAGTATGGGAACAGGTCCAACAGTGTGTTTGAAAGCTCTTTTTAACAGCAATAACAATGGAAAGAAAGCTTCTTTGTACTGCAGGCCCTGTAGCAGGACAGAAATCTTTACCCTGCACTAGTGAAAGCCATATAAGGAGATTCATAGAATCACTACGTTGGAAGAGACCTCTGAGACCACCGAGTCCAACTGTGCCTGTCTCCTTACTAAACCACATCCCTAAGAAACTCATCTACCCATTTTTTAAACACGTCCAGGGATGGTGACTCCACCACCTCCCTGGGCATCCTGTTCCAATCCCTGACCACTCTTTCAGTAAAGAAATTCTTTGTAAAATCCAGTCTAAACCTCCCGTGGTACAACTTATGGCCATTTCCTCTCATCCTGTCACTTGTCACTTGTGAGAAGAGACCAGCATCCACCCCGTCACAACCTGCTTTCAGGCAGTTGTAGGCAGTGCTGAGGCCTCCCCTCAGCCTCCTCTTCTCCAAGCTGAACAACCCTAATTCATTCAGTCTCTCCTCGTAGGGCTTATTCTCCAGCCCCCTCACCAGCCTCGTTGCCCTCCTCTGCACACGCTCCAGCCCCTCAGTGTCCTTCCTGTAGTGAGGGGCCCAAAACTGAACCCAGCACTCGGGGTGCGGCCTCACCAGTGCTGAGCACAGGGGCACAATCACCTCCCTGCTCCTGCTGNCAGGACTGGACCCAGTACTGAACCCTGGGGAACACCACTCGTGACTGGTTTCCAACTGGATTTATCAATTTACCACAACCCTTTGGGCCCGGCCATCCAGCCAGTTTTTTACCCAGCAAAGGGTGTACCTGTCCACACTGACTGCAGCCAGTTTCTCCAGCAGAAGTGTGTAAAGATAAAAGAAACAGATGATAGTGAGAATTCAATTTCCTTTGTCATGTCTAGGAAATTCTGTCATTGGAAAGTGAGAACGGGGATGGATACTTTTTACAGAATTGTAAAACCTCACAAGACTGAGAAACTATGATCTCAATGTAGAACAAGGTAAAGTGGAAGAAAGGGTCTGGGTCACCAAGTACCCTCTTTTCTATCAGAAACTATCTCATATAATCCCTACCAGAAATGTAAGCAGTTTGAAAAGGTTTTAAAGACTTTATCTTCTTCAGGCTTGATTTGCTCCTAACCAAACTTATAGTTTGACTTCATCCTTCATCATTGTTTTTTCCAGGCAGAGCCAGAGATTTGCTGTGTGGATTTCTGAGTAAAAATATACGCTTCAACATTTGGTTTGTCGTTATTAAACATGTTTCAATTGTGATAAAACATAGATTTAAAATTATGCCTGGCATTCTCATCTGTTGTGGCAATTTATGAGCAGAAAAACTCTTACTTAGTTTTGCTTAAAAGATAATTTTTGATTTTTCTTTTAAATTAACTAAAAATGGCAAACACCAGTCCTACAAAGACAATGCTATTAAGACAGAGGAATTCTTTTGATTTTTTTATGATTTTTTAAATGATTTTTTTTTAATGATTTTTTAAGATTTTTTCAAGTCCTGCTTAGAGTGACTGTATCGATCTTTTAACATACCAAATTTCCATCCAATGAATTGCCAATGAAAACTCTAGCTAATAACAATGCTTGTATATATTTGCCACTTGATCCAGCACAGTTCTTCAATTTAGCCGCAATGGATTCACCCCAGCCTCTAAAGAGGGATGGTGCCACTACAGCAAGGGTGTCAAACTCACGGCTCCCACTGTTCTCCTGCTCCTGTACTGTAACATATGTCACACACATTGCACATGTGATGAGCACAGGGGCAAGGAGCTTGGTGCTGCCACCAGGTAGAAACAAGATGCCGGATTCAGCCCGCAGGCCATGATTTTGACACCCCTACACTACAGTGAAGCTGATCTGAAACACTGAGCTGACATGAAGCTTACGGAGGTTCCAGCCTATCAGGTCAGAAAAGTCCCTTGATGCTTCAATTCTAATGTTTCCACACAACAGTTTACCAGCAGAAACCTATGAAGCTCAGTGTCTCCATACTCAGCCTTCCTAAAAGTGAAATTATAATTAATACCATAATTTTCTAGTAAAGTAGTCAGAAACCTGGTTTAAAAACCAACCAAACATACAAACAAAAACATAATCTGTTGGGTGGAACATGCATTCAGACTGCTTAAAATGAATAGATGGAAAGGGATTAGTCAGAAAGAAAGCTGAAAATCTCTTTAGTCCTGATTCATCAAAGTCTATAAAAGTCTTTAATCATCCTGATAGTGTCATTATTCTCAACCTAACTTAGGCATATCACAAAATATTTTCCTGAATGGGCCTGTTTGAGTTGTTACTGTGATATGATCATACACAGACACACATGTTTATTGTTTATATTTAGGTTTGTAAGTCTCCACATGTTTTATTTCCACAAAACAAATAATATTACTGAAAATTCCCCAAACAAAAGCCTTTGTGTCAATAATTTGTTATACTACATATCAGCAATAATACACTTCCTGTAAAAGGCCCTTAGAAAACCTATGATTTGTTAGTTTGGGGCCATAACTATATGAAACAAAAGATTTTGAAGGAACATCATGGTCTGGGAGGGCATAATCAAACTTCTTTACCATACAAAGGAACACATTTGCTTGACTTTTCTCAGCAGAAATTTTAACAAAATTGTTTAACCTGGAGAGTAAGTTTTATAATAGGTGTTATTGACATTTTCTAAAAGTATTGAATATTAAGTTATCTTTTTGGTCTTATAGATTAAATAAAATATAATAACATTAAAAATGTTTATCTTTTCAGCTCTGCAAACATGACTACTTTCCCATTATACACTGACCTTTACTATCAACTGAAGGACTAAACAATGGTCTGGGTTGAACAGGAAGTTGAATTACTGGGATAATAGCTATTTTTAGTGTTGCAGTGAATGGATCCCATCCCCCATCACTACTTTTTTTTTTCACAGCACAAACTTTAGGGAAGTGCCAGGATTTTTTTTATTTTAAGAATAAAAAGAAATGTTATGTCTGTAAATCTTGAGCCAGTGCAATTCTCTTCACTGGTCCTAGAATATTGTTCCAGGCTTTGAAGCCCTAGCAAAAACATAAGCCTTTCTTTTAAATGAATTCTAATATTTCTGTACCTTTACTATTTTTTTCTTGCTCAAAATTTTGATGTTATAAAAGTTTATTTAGGAAAGCTTTTGTAATAAGATTCTGAGGGTAGTAAAAAGGTACTTCCCTATGAAAGAAATCAGGAGGAAAGAGATGCGATTTGAAGATCAGGCTACTGCAGATCAGCAGTTATCTACTTTTGCACTTACAAAAGAAGAGTTGTGAAGTGATTTGTATGTGCACATTATCGTCGTGTTGATCAAGTTGGTTTAAGGAAAGGGACGATGTTGACCGTCTTCAATTATTCAGTTATATTTTTGACAGCTTTACCTGCAACTTTCATAGGAAAGGAAATAACAAATTGTATTTTCAGAGCACAGCAGAGCTGGCATTTCTTTGCACAGAAGTGATTCTGTTAGCTGAACCATAAGCTGGTTATACCAGTAGTCATTTCTACCAGTAGTCAATGACTGAATTACTTCAAGCTGATTTCAAGAATATTACTACATGATAAACACAATAATTGAAAACTCCCTTTTGTTTTGACATGTTAGAGAATATTACGGAAACTCTCTCACAACTTTTTAATTTCTCCAGTGATCCCTATGAATTATGAGTTCCTGGGGTCTAGGAATACTGGGGCAATTGCAAAAGACATGAGCCCAAACAGTGAGACAGTGTAGCCTGTAGACAGGAAAATAAATGCACTGCAGACTGTTTTCAGATGCTTTCAGAAGCTTTCAGGCTTTTCCTCTCACTTTCTTAGTTTCATTCCACTGAGGTTGAAAATAAGTTTACTGCTTCTATAGATAGTGAAAAATATTAACATCATTTCCAGAAAATATCTAGTGACTTTATTCTCTTCTAGGTCTAGGGAATTTCCTGCACTGAGTGAGAAGTTGACTTTGTGCACTATAACATCTAAACTGCCTTTGGCCGACTGAATGGCAGTAGTAGTGGTGCCAGTTTCTTTGAACCTACTCAACAAAGCATGGGTCCTCAAAAGTGACTTGCCTAGTGACGTTACTCAGCTAATTCAGGTCGGGTTTTTCTTTCCTGGAAAATAACTGCTGAATTTCCTCTTTTGCCACCTATTTGCATCAATATTTTAAAGTGGTGTACAATTGCTGAAAGCACACTAAATTATCTCCTATATTACTTGTACTTTTCACTGCAGATTTCTATTAAGTTACCATGTAAACTAGCAGCAATCAGTGTTCTCTAAATCATGTTCTATAGGCTTTAGTTTAGTTAGAATTAGTTTGTTTGAGGTAGAACATAGAAATTTTTTTATTTTATATTTTTTAAAATATTCCATTTGGGCTAAGAAAACATCTCATTACAGGGAACCTCCTACATCCTTGGTTGAGTGATGCTTGGACTGATTACCCTCTCTGTTAGTAGTATGTAACCTTTTTATATATAATACACCCAGATTTTTTTTTTCCACCTGTAGCTATTTGTTGGATCTTAGGCATTCGTCAATCTGACTAAGTAGCCCGCTTTTATAAATTTTTTCATGCAACTACTAATATAACCCTTGGTCTTCTTTTTATCCAGTTACTCAGCTTTTTGATCCCGGAGAGATTTACTACTAGGGTTATTTCACAATGTTAAGTCTTGCCATACATCTTCTCTTTAACCTTCAATTTATCAACATAATTTGGGAACTGTGGACACCAGTACAAATTGCATCACTAGACTATTCATTTGGATTGCTACCAAGAACAAAGGGAATATAATCCTTCTCATCCAACATAAGATTTTATTACATTTAGGCAGCAGAGGAACACATTACTACTTTTGAAATAGGAGCTTTACAATCTTTGTGGCATCTACAAACAACTTTATTAATGGGTTTTTTTCCTTTTCTTCAAACACATTGACAAAAATGTTTCATAGAATACAGCTAAGAACTCAGCCTTGGAGAACCCAGTGGAAGATTTACTCTCTAAAATGATTCCCCTTCATAGTTGCATTCTGAAACCTGTCAGTCAATCAAATTTTAGTCTAGTTAATGTCTACAATACTCATTTGCTGTTGGAGGAGCCCCATTTTTAGTAACCCATATCTGCAGGAAAGCCTAGAAATTGCTTCAGCAATAAAGAGCTCTACTAATCTTGCATTCTTATACTGTCTTTCAGGTTCACAGAAACCTCCTATAAAACTTTGGAATGTTTTATAAAATAACTGTTATTGAAAATACTGTTTTTATACTAGTCTGCTCATAAAAAAGAAATGGAATTGATTTGTCAATGTCTCTTTCCTAGAGAAGTATGATGAACAGCAGTGGTTTCATTATTAATACCAGTCTGTACTAGCAATTTTACTATTGCTCTTGGGTCATTCCCACAGTCCTTTGCATACTTAGCCAGTGCCAATTGCTTATGTGAAATCCCAGCAAACAATAGCCAAACAATAGACCTCAGAATTTACCACATTGTCCTAATTCTTATGGAAATTCAATGTAAATGACAGAAGAATCTCACATAAATTTTAGAATTCTAGGTAATAAACTATATACATCCACTGATGTAATTTAGGTATTTCTGTTCAGTAAGTACTATATTGCTTGCTGTTCACGTGGAAAGTAGTGTATTTTGAAAATACTTATTGTATTATGAAAATATTTTATTGTTCCCCAAAACTACAATACTTATTGGAAGAGAACACTTACTGGATATTTCTCTTGGCTAATTTTGCTACATCTGCCACCTTATCTTGCAAAAAACAGTCCTATTTTTAGGATTATTTAAATTCTTCATACACAACCCCCCCTATTATTTTGTTATCAGCTGCTGAGTTATTTCTTCTTTTCATTTTGGTTCCCTTATAATTTTCTACAGCTTCAAGCACCTAGTCCGTATGACTTACAAGACTCGCCTGCTCCTTCATTTCTTAATTTTATTTTGCACTATTATTTTTATACACATAGTTCTACCTTCATTGTAGACCATATCACGGGATTATTTTACCTAATATTGTTATCTTTCATCAAAGGATCAAAGTTTTCTTTAATTGTTCCTAGAGAGTTTCCAATTTTATTTTACATTTTTTTATTTGATTCTTCTTCTTTCATTTTACCTTCTGTTTCCCAAAATTGCAGAACTAAACCTCACATTCATTTTTCAACACTTTCAACACCACAACATCTTCCACATTTTTATGAAAGTGGTACAATCACAACTGTGCAGTTAACTGTAAAGATTCAAAATAAGACCATTATTTGTCTTAAAATCTAGTGCAGGAAAACTATCAGATATATAAGGAAGAAGTATTTTTTCACTATATAAGCCTTTAAAATCTAGCTTATTCAGAGGGTTAGTTCTGATCCGTAGCATTGGTGTGATAGGAAACAGTGAACTGAAGTCCTACTGTGAACCACAAGGTGGATGCCGTGTGTTCTGGAGGTTGGTGGTCAGTTACCACAGAATGTGCTTGGAGAGATTTCTGTGTAAGCAAAACTTTATGAGTTCGTGAAACATCAGTCTACTTTACTTTGGGTCATCCATACCTGCAAAAACATTTAGCCTGTGGCACCAGTTACTTCTAGAGTGATTTTTCACTTACATCACATTTTCATTTATTTTTTGCATATTCTTGATATCTCCTAAGGAGTTATCTTCAGTGAATTTCATATTGGACAAACTAACACATTATCCATATCCAGAGAAAAACAAGAATAAAATTCTTTCTTTTACACACTCATGCAATTCCTGTTACTGCTTATGGGAGCTGAGCAGATTTAGCAGCCTAAGCACACACTTTTGGTGTGATTTTTCTCCTGAAAGTAATTGAAGGAGACTTGTTTGCTTCTTCAGAATTTGTTGACCTCATAGATTTCTGTACTAGCCTCTAATCTAAAGGAGTATTTTTCTTTTCACATGTAAAGGACCCTCAAGTATTCTTGGCGGTCACTTAGCAGAAGTAAAAGATCAGCCTGAATTTGATGAGAGGCTGAAAGTACACATAGTATTGTGACAGCCCAGGACAGACAGCAGGGAGGGCAGCGATGG
This sequence comes from Geococcyx californianus, assembly GCA_013389885.1. Classification (NCBI taxonomy): domain Eukaryota; kingdom Metazoa; phylum Chordata; class Aves; order Cuculiformes; family Neomorphidae; genus Geococcyx; species Geococcyx californianus. The sequence goes on from VWPV01005191.1 coordinate 12,501, forward strand.
CTTGGCTGTCAAGGGACAAGAGCATAGGCAAGGAGTTGATGTCTTCACAAAGCGCTGTCAAGGCTGAGCTGCAGGGAACAATAGAGACAACGACCTCCTCATGGCTGTTACATGTTAAGACTTGGTATAGACAGCAGCGCATTTGAAAAGCAGCACTGCTAACCTGCACGTCTGTCCTCAGCCAAGCCACAAAGGCGTGGGCACATCATCAATATACCGTTCTTTTACCATAGAATCGACAATGCTGAACTTGCCTTCTACAGATTGGCAGAAGTTTGCCATGGCCATTTGTCTTAATGTAAAAGCTACATGCTTCAGGACAAGGTTCAGGGCTTCGATGTGAGTGACTGCCTTTTAATTTCCAGCACTATTCACACCTGAAGAGTCCTGGCCTGTTGCTGTATCTCTGGAGGACAATGCATTTTCTGGTATTGGTAAGGTACATGCAGAATGGGTTTCAGAAACAAAAATGAGTGACCTGTTTCATAGATATGAAGTGGTTAGCTCGGGGTGATTTCACTGGGACATTCCTCAGGAGTATACTAAGAGCACAGGCACCTTAATGCCCAGTTGTAATTTGCAGCCTCAATCCATCCTTCTGTGTACATCTTTGTCCACTTCACTTTGCTCACTTGCATTTACCTTCCTTAATTCAGTGTTGTTATCAGATTGCTGAATTGCCATTTCATATCCATTTCCAGTGGTGAGGGACAGGATTTTACACTAGTTTTAGTCAGAACAGGAATTTTGTACCCCGATTAGCTGTATGCCGATGACAGATGCAAATCTTTCCCTAAGGGGACTAAGACGAGACATGCTATACATTTCTGAATTTCACAATGATTGACTGTAGAACCAATTAGGCAAAGGCTTGCAGTTGTGTTTTCTGTACTCTTTTCAAGGGCAGCCTTAAATACTTTGTACTCTTAATTCTACCGAGTACATGGCTTAAATAGTTTTAAATTGAATTGTAAATTTAATTTTGTTAATGCAGTACTATCCTTCTGTCACAGAAAGACATATTTTTCAGAATGAGTTTATGAAGGGGCTTAAATCTACCTCAGATATTTAATTTTGAAGTGACCTTGTTTATACTGGGTGGTTAGAAACATTTATTATGTGTTTGTTAAACTGCATCTGTGTGCTCAGCATTGCAGAATTGTGGACCTCTGCCTCCAAAGATTATTACAGTTTTGATTTGAAGTCAGGAAAAATCTTATGCTACTTTTGGTATCATATAAATAAATCTGGTATAAAATTTATCTGTTAAAAAAATTCCATAGAAGAGATGCTAATTTTTCTCATATGTGTTTTGGTAAACTAAATATTGTAGAAATTATCTTAGAGCTTGGAAAGCAATGCCTAAGTGATGCTGAAAGTACCGTGTTTAAATAAGCACCACAAAAAGCAATAAAACTCTTTCAAGGGCAGTGCTGAGTTGTTTGAGCAGTAGATGTGAATGAGATTAATGCTTCCTGAAATTACTTTTCATAATGTATATGACTGAGGACATGGGTATCTTTGGGTTTTAGCTTTGATTTTTATCAATGTAACTGAGTCTTTTCTTTCAAATTTCTGTTTATGACCTACCAGCATTTTTTATGGTGCCATTTAGTACCACTAGTATGGTAACTATGGCAGTTTGATTTAATAAGTTTTAAGCAGGCATTTTCAGTCTGAAGGTTAGTTCTAAGGATTATGATTTAGTGTTATCATATTTACCCAGTATTGTATCATGAAAGGAAAAAAAGACATGGCCTCAAACCATGACATTTAGATGGAGGCTTCAGCAACTCAGAGATTGGAGCTTGGCAATCTGATGTGGGATTTTAATTCTGCCTGGGTTAATTAAAAGGTCATTTTTTAAAATTTAAATCTGAATTCACAGTCTTATTTCAATTTACCCACAAATTTTAGAAGGTTATTTAGTTTCATAGTTTTAGTAAAAAATATAATTTGAATGGAAATATATTCTTACTTTCAGTTCTCAAATGGTATTACAATCCAGGGACGTTTTTTGCAAGGGTAAATCAAAAAAGGTTTTAATTGCAATGAAGTCAGAACTGTGGTTGTTTAGAAGGAGTATTTGCTTCCTAAGTTGAAAGAGAAGAAGGTGATTGACTGCTGAAAGTGAAAGGTGTCAGCATAAAGTGCATTGGTCCAAATCCTGTGATTTAAGAGAAGGAAAAGAAGAAGACATATTGGAATATAAATTAGCTACAAGGCATTTATTAAATTAATTTTTCCTCTCGGCTTTGTTTGTAGATCCCTGCATCCAGTAAGCTGTTTCCTTTCCTTGTTGTGAAAGAGTTAGTGTTGATATTCAACAACATTATAATCTGTATTTATGACCTCATAAAATCAAACTAACTCCATATTAGTACTGCTTTTGATTGCAGTCCTTTAAACTGAGTTTATGGAGGAATTAATCTTGCTGAGGGCACACACCGCAGTCAGATGGCATTGTTAACTTTTCCATTGATCAAAAGAGCAAAGAGAATTGCTGATCAACACCTTGCAGACTTTTAACTGTCTTCTGGTATTTATCATTTCTTCAAACAGCATTTATTGCTTATCAGTCTGATCACCTTACCTGACTGATTTTGAAGTTAATGATGTGTCTCAGACCTATAGGTCTGTAATTCCAAAAAATAAAATAAGATGATTATTTGCTGCAACATTGATGAGCTAGTTTGTATATGATTTGTCTCCTTCCTGACCAATCCAGTCATCAAATTATATTGTATGATACGTGCAAAAAAATATCCTGTAATAGTCCTCCTGTAGTCTCAAACTGAAGACTCTAAGGCATCAGATGCTGTAACAATATTCTTCTCATAGTGTTGATAAACAAGCCAGCTAGCTCATGATGAGATATCAATCAATCCCTGATGCCTATAGTTAAAATTTTCTCCTGGTGTCAGAAGTTATGTGCAAAGCTGGTCATCACTGACTTCTTATTGTGAGCTGTGGGATCTGACACGTCGGTAGTGACAAGCTCTAGATGTATATAGACTGAGGCAAAGTGGATGTACTAAAGGACATTTGCCCCCCTCTGGAGCATCAGTCTCCAAGAGAGGTCTTCCAAGCATTACATGAAATATTAATTTCTACTTGAGTTGTCATTTGTCTGTGTCCCCTTATACTTTGCTGAAGCATTGAGTATACTGCTCTGTATTTTATCTCTGTATTTTTTCTCTTTTTTTTTAATACAGTCACTATATTTTAAGTTAAAAACATTATCTTCTGCTAGTTCTTTCCTTTGAGCAGTTGATTTGTAGAAATTAGAAACTCATTAAGCATTCACACCCCACGATGATAGGTATAGCCTACACAATCAAGCAGACATTATTGGAAATGTGTGTAAGGTGCAACATAAAACATATTTAGGTAGCAATTGAACAGAAATATTTCACAGCAGAAATCAGATGCCAAGTCTGTATGTTTCCATCCAAAGAGCTGTCTGCATTTTCCAATTAATATCTCTTTAGTGGAACATACTCACTTTGAAAATATAACCAACTTAATACAGTCCTCTTGTGTAATTCTAAGTTTAGATATATATGCAAATTTACTGTTACTAAATCATATTATTCACTTCACAGACAACAAACCCACATATATTTAGAAACTTGGTATACTAATAATACAAGATTTCAAGTTATATCTTGTGGGGATTTCATTCAAGGTGCAACAATATCTTAGGCTACCAAAAAGAAAACCAGGTGGTGGGTTTTTTTCTTTTTTTTTTAATGAGAATTAACAAAACATTTTCTAAGAAGGCCCCACAGAAGACACAGAAAAGACTGTACCCCGGTCAAATTATAGTTACCCTAAACTAGTTTATTTTAATTGTGCATCGAGACACTACTTATGAACTAACAGGTATCAAAAATCAATGCCTTGACCTAATGCAATGTAATTGATATATGAGTATCATATTTATACAAACAACATATGTGTATATTTATACAAACAACACGTGTATATTTATAAAAACAACATATGTGTATATCTATACAAGTATATGTGTATGTGTATGTGTATGTNAGTGAATGGCTTTAACTACATCCTTCCACACCAGAGCAATCTGAAGTCATACTGCGACTCTCAATGTGACTTCTGTTAAGAAGATATCCAGCTAACTGTGTCTACTATAGACATGCTCACAGCTGTGTCTGAACGAGCTAAACTGGTACGTAACCAGAGAAGCCGAAGGAATGCAACTATGTGTCATATGTAAACACAGATGAAAATGTGTTCTAATGCTCTATGGTACAACACAACCTTTTTTTAGTGATATTGTAATTTAGATAATTTGTGAGATTTTAGATAATTTGTTATCTATTTACTCAGTAAAAATATGTAAGAAGCCTATCATTATATATGCTGTATTTACAGTGAAGAATTAACATTAATTACAGCATTAGTAATTATATTATCATTGCTGAACATCCAAACTTCTTTCACATTGCTTGTTACGTAACCTGTAATGCACAAAATGGTTTAAACTGCTTATTCCTTACAGAAGCACTCTGCCCTTCTGTCTTTGGCTCCCACACTTCATTCTCACCACTGGTTGAGTTCTCTGCCTTACCCAATATCTCAGTTGAAAGTTTTTTCTGTCTTGAATTGTACTTACCATCATTTTGGTAACAACTTTCCTTTTTTTCTGTATGTCCTTTCAAATACCTCTCCTACATTATTCTTGCATCTTGACTGCATTACTTCCATTACTGATGCTGGATTCTTGCTCCCTCCTCATGCATTCCCAATATATTCCCATGTTCATAATAATCATAACCTTCAACAGCTGCTCCTCTTAAACATCTCTGACAGCTTCTTTTCTGATGTTTTCACCAGGGACATGGTGCTAGGAATAGGAAGAGCCTGCTGTGGAGGGAGACCACACAGGTGAATAAACTATTCTATGAAATCCTTCGGCAGGGTAGATCCAAACCGGCATCATCAGTGCTTTGAGAGTACTATGTGCAGGAAATCAGAATTCTCTTTACTACCTCAAGCAAATGTGAAATGCTTCCTTAATCCAATGGCAAGTCTCTATATAAAAATATTTTGCAACTGTCAAATTGTTAAAAGTTTTAGATCAGAAATTTCCAAAAATGCATGTCTATTATGGCTCAAGGTTTTTCTGATAACATTTCTGCTTCTGGATTGGTATATGTAAACCCCATTTGGGTAGATGAATTTTCTCTATATTGGCATGATGAGTTACACCTGAAGGTGTTAGTGCTTGAGCTGTTGCTCATGGACAAAAAAGGTTCAAGTCTGAGAATTTTTCAGTGTTGCCACTGAATAAGAAATTTCCTTTACATTTCAATCTGATATTATATGAATGTTATTTTCTTTAGCATTGAGGTTCTCAATTATTTTATTTACAGCAAGGATATTTGAACTACTGCAGAAATATGTTATCTCATGGGTCATTGCAAATACACTAAAGTTTCAGCATGCTTGAACACAATATAATTTTACAATAAAAGTCGATAAATTAAGGTTCACATAGATCTGAAAATTCTGCTGTTCTTAGCAGGAACTTTACAGAATTTAATTCCATATCAGGTACATTTCTTAGGAAAATAGCTTTTAAAAATCTATTTTAACTGTAACTAAAATGTGACATCTGGGGTTTTTTTTTTTCTTTTTTTATTTTTTCCCAGATTTTATGCTCACTTAAATTTTTATAAAAAAAGATGAGCACAGCTTGAAAGATACAGAGCAGTGTATACTGTGGAACACAGAAAAACCCAATGGAAATAGGACAGAACTAGATCAGACATTTCCTTTCTCTAACTTTTTCCAAATCTAGTGTAATTCAAAAAAAGAATAAATACTGCATGTGTACTACATCAGAGATTTTCCATCCATTTCTTAAATCTCTTCAGATTCTAAGTGAATCTCAGCACAGCTGAAGCCAGAATACAGTGACTGCTGCACATAGAATTATCATAGAATCATAGAATGACCTTAGTTGGAAGGGACCCAAAATGATTGAGTGCAACTCCTGTCCCTACACAGGACACTCCCAACATTCACGCCATGTGACTGAGGGCATTGTCCAAATCCTTCTTGAACGCTGGCAGACTCGGTGCCATGACTGCTTCCCTGGGGAGCTGTTCCAGTGCTCCACCACCCTCTGGGTGAAGAACCTCTTCCTAATATCCAATCTAAACCTCCCCAGCACATCTTCCTGCCAGTACCTCTAGTCCTAATGCTGTGTGAGAGAGCGCAGCAATGATAAATCACTTCTTGCAAAGTGAATCATGCTCAGACAACAAACACAGCAAGAGACCAAACACTGATCAAAAGGCGGTGTGGCTCAGTGCAACACTGCTCAGCAATTCAAGGCTGTATTGAGCCGTTTAGAAATGATAATGAGAGGCACAGAGATTGCCAAAGACTCTTTACTCCCCCACCACAGTATAATATGCTTCTGGTGACCTAGGACTTCGTGGTCTAATCATGAAATACTTAAACGTTAGATCTTGGTAGTACTATAAAATGACCATAGCATATTAAAAAAAAAAAAAAAAAGGAAAAGGACTCATTTTCTTTTTTTTCCCCACTAGTCAGCTATGAACAGGAAAAATGGGATAGCACTGACCATGGCTGAATCCAGCTTGTCATTCCAAAATACAATCATCCCTGTTCTGGCAGATGTTTGATGCTAGCCACACTACCATGTTTCTCTGCTTTACTGAGAAGATTGAACTAACCTTATTCTTATAAAATAAGCATGAAATGGAAAGAATGCAGTAATTATACTGAATGAGATAATAAGCCAGCTAGATATTGATTTGTGGTTCTTAGAAAGATATGTTTTATTTTGTGCTCTAGTATGTACGAATAGCTGTGAAGATTACCCTCCCTTTCAAGAAACAAATAAAAGGGTTTTCTAATTTGTGAGATATACTGAAGGTTTCTCTTGCTAAAATTTTCTCCCATTGATACTCCCAATTTAGTGCTACGTCTGATAATAATAAAGGAACTCATATGGCCAAGACTTTGGGAGATATAATCTCATCCTTTCAGCACCAAACGAGTAACAGAAGTGGGCATCAGAATGTAGGTGTTACGAGGTCATCCACAGCATATCCTCACTTGCAGAACTGTTGTCGTAAGAATGAATGAACTGAAAATGTGAAGACATGCATATAATTGCTAGCGAAGCACTAAACTTAGCCATGTAGATTAGCTGCCTAGTTTTTCCTGGTCCCCTTCAAAATCAATGGAAAGTAAATCACGTTTCCTTTGAATTTTCCTTTGGAAGAACCTACTTCCCTGGACAGACTAATCAGGTCAGGCAGAAGACCAAAGGGCTGAATTAGGCTCCTGAAGGCAAGCATTTGCCAAGGCCATTTTAAGAAGATGAGACCTGAAGGTAGAGTTGGGCTGTGTTCCACCAGAAATACCTTTAGCCACTTGAATGAAATAGACTTTTGTAAGCTTATGCTGTATAGTACAGTAGTACTAGCATCAGTAAAAGTTTATTATACATCAAGAGCATGGTTTTATGTGTTAGAATGACTAAATTCAAATACAAACTCTGAAACATCTTTGATGCTTATGGGAACTTTCCCTAATAAGGAAAGAAATTATGTTCTTAGAGAATGCACATTTCACTTTTTAATGTATTTCAAATACAGCCTACGGTAATAATATCCCATATTACATGGTTTTATCAGTGATAGACAGAACTGTTTTTGTTTTTACAGAATGAGTAGCAACTTGTGTTTCTGATCTTCATTAGATCACTCTAATGCTTATAGATTTTGGCTGTAAAAATATTCCATGAAAACCCAAAGTCAGCATTAGGTGGTTCTCAGAATACTTGCTTACTGCTTCATTGATGGATTGATGAAATCAAACCTGCTTGCTCTTAAGGTCTTCTGAAAATACCAAAGCAAAAATTATCTTTTTCTGATTTTACTTTATATGCTGACACTTTCAGTATGAAAAATTTGTTTCATACAGGATGGAAGTGTTTGTGATGTAAAGCTAAGAGTAACGACTCCTGAGTCCTTTCTCCTATTGATGTGAGTAATCATGGTTGACACATCAGTTTTAAAGCAAGGTAAGCAATAGGAGACTCCATTTCTCTTAGTTGCAAATAATGACAACTTGTCCCTTCTTGTGAAAAAGTAGTGCCAAGGAGAAGCCCAAACACATGGGAATTTTGATTAGGCCATAGAGCTGTACAAGGACAATGTACAGGAATTGGAATTTTCTACAGGTGAGGATTTTTGTACAGACTGTTCTGAGGTAGCTGAGGGATGCTTCTTTGAGTTTCATTCTTCATCTTGGGGGATTTGGTTCAAACTTCTCATTCTTATATGTCTTTACATTTGCATTCACAGTATCCCTTATTTTAATATATGAACATCTGCCAGAAAGATCTTGAGTCACTTATCTGTGTTACATAGAAGATTGCCTTTAAAACTGTAATTGTTGACTGTTTCTATAGAGAAAAGAGTTTTCATATTGAAAGTAAACTCCATATTACATACCTTGATAATTTAAAATGTACATTCATTATACATATCACTTCTGTATGCCATGTAGAGGAATCTTAACATGCTTAAGAAGTTGGATGGTATGAACATCATGAAATTAAAAAAGGCCCAGTGCAAGGTCCTGGACCTAGGTCAGTGCAATCTCCAGTATCAGTATAGACAGGGGCAGGAAGGGATTGAGAGGAGCTCTACTGAGAAAGACAGAGGAGAAGAGAGAGAGCTGAAGTGGAAAATACAGAACTCTCTATGGTCATGAATGTCAAAGTAGTATATAGAGCATGAGCACAGTTAAACATTATCTACTCTGAGCTAGAAGTAAACTACAAAGCAAACCTGTATATTATGGTTGTGTTTCCGTTTTTTTAGCGTGAACATTTGCCACAAAGTTATAGGTATGGATGAATGTTAACATAACATAACAATTTAGAATGTTGTAATGTAACCAAGGTAAAAAAGGGGGAGGGATTAATCTGAAGGAAGAGGATCTTGAATTCTTCTTTTTCTTTTTTTTTCTTCAAGTTCATTTTCCTGATTTTGTGTGCACCTATGTATTTTATTCTGTTTCCTGTTACACTGCCCTGAAAATTTCAGACCCATTTTAGATCCATGTTGGCCAGATCATTTCCTCTACAAGCAGTGGAAATACCCTGTATATTATTCTATACAGTTGGAATAATAGCATCATAAAACTATACTACTTTTCTGTATTTTTCCATATTTGGTTCAGCTATGAATCATTTTTAAAAAAAACCCTAATAATGAATTATCTGTATTTTACATCATACATTCATATTATACCTTCCTTAGTTGCTGCTGGGTAAGTTAAATTTTCATATCAAAGCTACTCACAGTGAAGACTGAACAGAATTGGATATTTTAGCATGAGGTAGTTTCACTGGATCTACTAGATTGTTTTGGAACTCCCAGAGTTTGTTGATTATAAGAAAAGATCTCTCCCAATAACCTTAGATTTTGCACCTTTCCATTATTTTTCCCAACACTCTTCTTTTAGAAACTTGTTCTCAGCCCTGTTGATATGTTAATTTATTACTTACCAGATTTTCTCCACAAGTGTCCAGATTTTCTTTGTGAAAATTTTCCAGTAACAATACAAAATCTCTTGTACTGTTAAATTGCTCACTCATAATTCTTCTATTTAGTTTCTGATACTTTTTTTCAAAGGACTCTTTTCTGAATTTATGACTTAGAAGGTCTGTACCAGAACCACAAATGAGGAAAGATATGTACTATATCCTCATAAATCTCTTAGTAAGAACCCTGAAATCTCTATGAACTTGACAAACCTTGCTTTTTACAAGACAAACCTGTCCTATAATTTTCTCCTTTGTATTAGCATTTGCAGAGATTTATTCCTTAAGAAATCTTCAATTCTGAACTACTTTCAAATTTTATTGCATCGACTATGAGTATTTTACATAAATTTTTGAAATTGCTTTAACTGGAACATGTTCCATGTCAGAGCAATAGTAATATGATATTAATTATAATTATAAACATAATACCGAGCATATCTCTCATTTATCTGTGCTAATTACTAAAATTATAAAATTAATTATAGTAAAAATAAACATTGGCAACATGCTAACTGTGTTGATCAGTTGGAAGTGAATTCCCATTGTAGGCTACTGAACCTCAGAAAGGGAATTGGAAGGTTATTGTTTGAGCTTATCAAGAGGAAAGAGTAGCATTCATTTGATGTCAATGTAATATTCTTGAAACGTGGTCAGTGTAAGATTCATGACTGAAGTGAATTGTTAATGTAATTAGCAAAGAGATAAAAGCATTTGGAAAGAAGAAAAAGAATGTTGCATATCTGTGGCACTTTTTTGCTTTCTGGAGCTTATTTGCAATTCAGAATAATTTCCAAAAAGGACATTTCTATGCAGCCAATAAAAAACCCATGTCTTTTTACAGATTTCTCAGTCCCTAAATGATCCACAGATTTCTTTTCCATTATAAATTTCTGTGAGAAACATGTCGAAATTATCTGATGCTTTTAAACAGTTTTCCACACGGAATGTAGCTGATCAATCAGTCTGGTCACGTATGCTGTGTGTGGCATTATGACATCATCTATTTATGTTGGCATCCTTGGTAATAAATGCAGCGATCACTGGCCAATGTTTTGTCAGAACTACTGAGTTGTTTTCTGGTTTGCTTTATTAATTTTGTTGAATATGTATATAATGTAGGTTTGTACTGTAGCCAAACACCCTACTGTACAGCCTATCTCCAACCACCACATTTCTCCCAGCTATGTTATTTCATTTCCACAGAAGTTATACAATACTAAAAACTAAATAGAGAAAAACAAACTGTGAAACACATTCAGCAATGAACTCTGTCCTTTTTCAGTCCTCCATACATCATGAATCTTGTAAGGAAAAATGATAATAAGTGGCCGTGTAATTAAAGGCTGCACTTCAAGTTAGAATTGAGTCTGTATAAACAGCTGTAATCCTACTTCATCCTGCTCTGTATTTAAATTTTCAACTTAAATAATCACTGCATTTCAGTATGTTGGCATTTAGGCACACATGTAAGTATCTTAAGAATGAATAGAAGCTTGTAAAATGGGTTTACTGTGTATGATAATCCGATTTATTAATTCTCTTTATGCAATAAAAACTAAAAAAGGAAGGAAAATTCTCTCGACCACAACATAAAATGGATTGTTATTATGTGACTAAGTAAGCAAATCAATTGACATTTAAAACACCTCAACAATCAATAGGCCTGTTTATGGGCCCATTCAGAGATCTATTTGTGACTGAGAAGTCAGGATTCTTGTGCTAGGTTGCAAGTTCATAGTAGTACGTGTCCTCTCAGAGACAACTACTCACTTCCATAAAGATGGATGTAAATTGCATATGCGGTACATGTATATGGCAAACAGTCTCACTTAATGTACACATGCAAGAGTCTGAAGGAGACAAGCCTGTACCCCGTTACAGCTTTGTGACAAGGGATTTCAGGGAAGAGTTCATTTCAAAGATAACTCAAGCATAAATATTCATGTACAGTAACAAGAACGTTTGACTGTAGATAAGTAAATATTTACACTCAAATTTTAAGTCTGTCACTCTGATACTATGCAGGTAAAGTTCCATAACTAACTGTCAGGTAGTGATTCTGGCAGATGTTCAGCCAGTTATTGTGCTTTGAAAACTTTACTGAGAAACATATTTTCTATTCCTTCATTGTGGAAACTTAAATGATCAGCATTGTCAAGTCATGGTTTTATTTAGTCTGTGGAGATGATATATATCTACCTAGATTTTGATTACATTTCAAGTCTAACTGGAAGACTGTTCTAAGCTGTTAACATTTCATACCTGATGGGTAGATGGAGTTGAAAAGAGTTGAATGTGCTTCTTGCCTTAGCTTTTCCAGTTTCATACTTCAGATGATCTAGAGAAACGTTAAATAATAGATATTGTTCACTCCAGACATGGGTGCTGCATTCCTAAAAAAGTAAGTATTTATGGCTGAAAAGGTTCAATTTTTTTTTAGCAGAATTTTATATTTGATGGCCAGGAAACTATATTTCAGGCTTTCTCATGGAAATACTTCTTGGTAGAGAGGCAGGCTTCTCTTTCCTCCTCTCTTTCTTGTGCAGTGCCATTTTGTTTCTTACCTGCAGAGAAGCTGAGATTCAGCACACAAGGTGAAGAGAGACTAGGTGAGGAAGAGGGTTTTAAATGTCCTGGAGGTAATACAGGACTTGAACAGGACATTCCCATCTTGTGCCTGTCTGCTTTAACGTAAGTGGCAGCATCATTTCATGGATGGCTCCTGCTGCTCGAACTTCGTTCAAGACTGTCCTTGTGTGTCAGGCATGCATCAGCTAAGGCATTACAACTACATGTCTTTGCTTGTGCTCAGGCGCTGAAGTTGGCTGCCCAGACAAATCTCAGGCTGACAGGTAAATACCTTATGAGCTTTAGGTGGTTGAGGGATAAGGCAACTTTAACTGTGTTTTCCAGGTGTTTGGGTTTTTTTTTTTTGCTTATGCATCATAATTTCATCCAAATTTTATTTTAAGCATGAAAGAAGGTGCCCTGAATCTCACTTCTCATTTTTCTTAAGGTATGTCTTTTCCCTTTCCCAACACCTGGCTATTCACTTGGGTTTGTTATCTCAGCTCCTGCTTTAGAGTAGTCTGGTTGCAAATAAATCAAGGCACAAAATTCTTGTCTTGGCCATGACATAGACCTTTCTTTTTTTTCTGTTCAGGACAACTTAAATAAAGTTAAGGTGACTTTTATTCTTATTCATGCCATAACTCTCATAATTCAACTTAAAATATTTTATTGAATGAATTACTTGTATTCGCTTAGTGCAGGGGCTATACTCTTCATTCTGAAAGAAATACCGGCAGGTTGTGGCATCTACCACAGTCAAAGAAATGAGTGGCTGATACTGATAACAAGACACAATCTCCTTTTTGTTTTCAAACACCATTTCAATTGCCTAAAGGGAAAAGACAACTACCTCATGCTTACCCTTTGTCTCTGCTCTCCACAGGCAGACAGAAGATAAAAAAGTATGGCTCCTACAGAAAGCTGAAATGTGAAGTTGCTAATCTGGCTGTGAGACCTTGCTGAGTCACACGTGCTGGCCATGCTGAGCGAGTCCAGGGCATGGAGCTGCTCTCACTGGCCAGGCCACAATCCCCGTGATGCACTCAGCCTCATGGGTTACAATTATGGGGCTGGCATGTGGGAACAATATAGCAGGAGGAAAAAAAACCCAAACAAACAGGGCTTGAACAAGTCCCCCCCAGCATTAAGAAAGGAGGAAAACTACATCATGGTGGATCACAACTAATGCCTCTTTTTGATTTCCTCTAAGGGAAAAGAAACTGTAGCCCTGGACACTCCTGTTGGAGATGTAGACAAGTGCTGCCAATTACTCATCCCCTCTGCAGGCTGCCTTTGGGAAGAAGTCTCGTGGCACACCACTTGCTGTTATTGAGCTGTTTCTCCACTTGCCCCAGCCTCTTTGGCTGCTCTGGTCCAGTGGTTGCTACCACTGCCATGGAAACTGCAACAGAGCTTTAAATTGTGACACTCACATGAAAATTTTTTGCATTTTGGAGTCCAGCTGTCCCTACCAAGCTGTCTGCTGTCTTTTTTCCTCTGATCCTAACTACCACTGTGGTTTTGATGCATGATGAGGAGAAGGTGGGAGTTAGTTGCCAACTCTTTTCAGAAAGAGGGAGATCACTTAGCCAGATAATGCGTAAAAGCAAACAGTGCTATGTGATGAACATTAAATATTAGATCTAGGTGGAAGCTCTTTTTCTAAAAGTAGTCTTATAGTCCTGTACTGGCTGTGAATAAAATAGGTACTTAAACAGGATATCTAACTGCAGGACCCGTGCCTGATTCAACTGTGTGTTTCCCTCAAAGTGTAAGACATGAACCAGAGGTCTGTCGCTTCAAGAGTAATCTACTTAACAACTGAGGAGCACAAAGCAGCTCTTCAGAGACCACTCTTCAGGCTTATCAGGCAAACTGTAAAATCCTGGAAAGGCGATATAGAAAACCAGAAACTTTGAATCAAATCTTTCATTTAGCTTCAGAAAAAGTAAAAGCATACAGATTCAGCACATGGGGATTCCATGTGGAAATTTAATGTCAGAAGTCTGTTCCTACCTACCCAGTGATGCCTTGTAGCCTCCTAGTGGAGGAAAGAAGAGAAAGAAAAAAGGGCATCAGGGATTCCCGGGGTAGAAGTGGGAAAATCCCCAAAGAGATTAACACATATAGCCAGAAGGCTCTGTAAAAGTTCTCCTCCACGTTCTTAAAACCTATTAACTGTAAATTATGCATGGTCACTCCTGTATCATGTGGAATTTTGCATTTCTCATTCAGTAAGGAAGAGCTAGGAGAACAGCTGAATTCAATGAGAGTCATGCTGAAGAGAAAGACGTCCTCATTGAATACTCTGCAATGGCTGATAATGCTCCGTTATCATACTTGGCCATTCACTACCACAATGACTTGCTTTCTCAGATTTCAGTACACAGCAATTGAGAGGGGACAGGAGAATGAGGAGATGGATGACTTCAGACTGAAAGCCAGAGGTGTTTCTTCCATGGAAATGATTTCTGTGTATTTGTTGAGTAACTTCCCTTACACGATCTATGCGTGTAGGTTCCTAGATGGGCTGTGGTGCAACAGTAGTAAAACCAAGACTCATGTTCCCTTTTGTTACCCATATGTGACTGGCATGTTGTAGTCATCAAAGTTATTAATTTTCCTGTTGGAAATTTGTTGTAGTCATCAAAGTTATTAATTTTCCTGTTGGAAATTTGTAAACCTAATTAATACTATTTCTCCTTTCTTAGTACAGTGCCAGAAACATGGCTAGAGACAGTGGTGGAAAAAGTTGGTGGTAGTTGTTTGAATCATTTTTGTAAAACTCTTTTGATTCCAGTTTCAGCTGTTCAGTGAGTCCCAGATAGATTTCCTGCAATGCCTCTTTTTTCCTGCTGTTACTGGTCCTTGCTTAGGGCCCGAATTCCAGACTGTGCTTCTGAGCAGCCAGCAGGCGTGCTGTCTCCTAGTTGTGGGCCTCAGGACTATGACACTACTATTGGTAGATCTCCTTGCTTTCATGTAGAGTTTGAAATGTGGGGATTTTTTTCTCCGTGAATTTAAATGGAATCAAGTATCTTTATGTTTTGAGCAGTGAGTAGAACTGTCCTGCCATGTCAAGCTGAAATTATGTTCATTTATCTTTTTCTTCTTCTCTCACTTTTTTTTTTCCTTTTTTTTTTTCTGTTTTTTAAATGTGTTTTCTTCTTTTTATAGCTGTAATGATTCAGGCCTTCTGCTCAGGGAGCATATTCCACGGGCTCTGATTTTCCTTCTCAGTAGGCAGTACTGGGAAGGATCCAGTTGAGGTCTTTTTAAGTCCTCCTAGGAAAACTTCTTGCTTTCAGTGGTTAAGATTGCCTCTGTAAATTTACCCATTTAATGCAATCCTAATTTTGATGATATGAACTTTTTTCTCAAGGTTTTAAAAGTTTTCTCAGCCTTTCTTTTTGTAGTAACAAATGTAATTGTAAGAAATGTTCTGGAGTCTTAGAACTGCCTGCTAAGTCAACCTCTTTGCTCTTTGAAAGTGAAGCAGTTAATCCTATCAGTAAAAGAAGGTTAAAAGGTTTATTAAAGTCTATAAAGCAACATGGGGCCTGTGCAAAATTTCTTATTCCCAATTTCCCACTATCTTGCATGTAACCTTCTTTTCTGTTTACTGTAAACTTGCATACATGTATTTTAGTGAAAAAGAACTTTCTTGGAAATTACCTGGGAAACATTGACTCAGATACATCCTTAAGAAAATATTCTGTAATCGATCAGATTTAATTAAATAGATGGGAAACAGAAACTGTGAATACAGTTGCATTTCCTGTTATTCCAGGGACAAATATTATATTCTCAGCTTTCTCATAAAGAACATCTATACCATAGTGGCAGTTTAAAAATTAACTTTATATTGAGGAGCCCAGCAGTCAGGTATTTAGACAGCAAGAGCTGGCTTAGGTAATGATTACTGCTGAGTCTTACTGCAAGGAGATCCTGATTATTTCTAACTGAGATGCTAAAAGAGTGAAGAGTTTCTTTGCTAAAGGAAACTGTCATTGGTGAAGGAGATTCAGTGTACATTGACATAAAAGCTGCAGCTGACTGGAGATGGAGGTACTGTCATTGTCTTCCAATCACTCAACTTCCAACAGCGCTTTGTCTTTGAAAAGATTCGAGTTTTATGACAGGTGTGCCAATGCCAGCAGGAGTTAAAACCATGTGGTAAACCTTTAATTCTGCTTTTGCCATATTACAAATTTACATTTAAAATATTCAGGAAAATTATGTAGAGGTGTTAACTATGCAAATAAAACAGTGAACTAAATGCTAAAGGGTTACTACTGTGTTATCTAATTCAAGCTTATCTGTATTAGCATATAATACAGAGATGTCTTTCTTTTTTTAAACTTGGAGGGGGTTTTCTGACAAAAATAGCAACTCTTTTAACTTGCTAAGTACACAGAGAATGTCATTCAAAAACCTATTACTTTAAGCACTGTAGTGTTGTCCTGTTCATATATTTACATATACTTTGGGTTTTCTTCATACCTTGTGCTTTAACTTTTTAATATTCCTAAGAGAAGAGACTTTGATATCTTTTAGCACAAGTAACTTATAAGTAGTTTGCCCATGAATCTATTTAACTCAAGAATTAGATTGCGTTTAGATGAAAGTAATTTAGTTTTTGGTTTTGACAATTTTCCTATTGTCATATGTTGATTGATTAGAAGACTAAAGCATAAATTAGCTGTCTCATATACATACAAAGTGTTGTTTACCCACTAATGTGAGGATTAAATACCAAGCTCAAAATTAGTTGCAACAGGAGAGCAAAGATGGAGCTGAGCCTGAAATAGACACGAAATAGGGAAATAGACTTAAAAACAGGGATCTGGGCTAGCAGGATAGCATCTTTAGACTATGAATATTCTCTGTATCGCATTTTAAGTCAAAGCTGTCCTAATACTTTTGGAAACTTGGATGCTGAGGATGCAAACCCACAATATTGGGTATAATGAGCGAACTGAATTCTGTGTACAGCAGGTCAGGATTCACTGCCCATTTGGTGTTGCTTTTTGTCTGTGCTTGAAACATCAGTCTGAAATATTGGATTTCACATCTACAAGCACCAATAATTGTTTCCCTACCTTTCAAACTAGGCTTTGTGTAGCCGGTATGTAAGATGGCAGAATTTCAAATAAAGGAGGATAAATTTTCCATCCTCGTGTTCCTCCTTGAAAACAAAGGTTGAGATAAAGTTTTGCTAGCAAGAAGTAGTGCGTATGGGACTAATGACTAGAACATCCCTTTTGCTGTAAGGACCTGCAATTTCATGGGCAGAGATAGAGATGGCTTTGGGGATGGGCTTGAAAATACACCCTATTCAGTGATATAAGGTATCTACTACATAATTTTATTTAAATATTCAAAATTAGATGTTACCGCTGATGGTGAGGTGCTTTGCAGACAATACTATCCCCTGTCTGAAACTGGAGAAGCCCTCTGCAAGGATAAAATGGCATGGGAAAGGGAGAAATATTAAGGCGCTGTTTTTCTGTAAGATAGTCATAAAATGAGGACAGTGGTGGAAGCTGCTGCATGCAGATACCTGTGACCTACCACTCTTATGGGGAAAAGAGAACTTTGGCTGCTGACTAGTAGTGAATGGAGGACAGGGTTGAACAGGTGATACTTAGTACAACAGTGCAGGGATGTGTTTTAGAGCTGTTTGAGTGTAGAGATAATACCCTCTCACCATAAGATAAAAGACCATTGCTGTATCTGAATCACTTTGGAGGCTCAGCACAGACAGTTCCACAACACTTAATTTTTGTATCCATGTCAGAAGAGATACACTTCCACCATACAGAATCTCCTCCTCTCTTGGTCTTGGCCCTGAGTTGGAGTCTGTGCTTGTGAGAAACCACCTTTGGGGTGTGACGGTGATGGAGTTGAAATCTCATCTCTGTCACAGTAAGAATTTTAATTTGAGCTGCAAGGAAAAGTATTGTGGTGTGTATGTTTCTGTGGTGATCTTTACAGTAACACCTATAGAAATGAAATAGATGGTATGGACAGAGATACATTATTTCTATAAATGGCATGGCAAAGGCTATGTGGCTGAAGGTTATGAGAGACCATCTTTGTTAGACATCTGTCTAGATTATGACCCAGAGGTTAAGATAAACCCACTGGAACTCAGCACCACTCTGGAACATCACTACACAAGTCTGCAAACTGTAACTGGGATTCATGGGAAGGGAAAAAGAGGTTGGGAAGCAAATTATCTCAAAAGTTCAGTTCTGTTTGCTGAAGAACCTTTGCAACACAGAAAAAGTGAGACACAGGCTGTAGCACCACTGTTCAGAATACACGTTGCTGGCTGTTCCCTGGGTATGTTTTCCTTATAGAACACATTAAAGTATAATCTTAAGGAATGAGCATGTTAGGGACTGTTGCCTACTTTAAGGGTGACTAAGGGAGAGGATAAACTTTCCCAGTTACATGTAGGGGAGCATAATTCTGTTGCAGGGGACAACAGTTGTTGATGAACTGATTTTTGTTCTGCAGTATTATAGGGGCCTAAATTTTGAACTGACCTGCTGACAATACTATTCTGATTATATAAACCATCATGTTGCAGTTCAGAAATCTTGGCTTGGGTTCAGTAAAAACATTGTAGCTGTACCTTCTCATCTGCCCTCGTGTGTCAGATTCTTCTATGACAAGCAGCAAAGAGCTGTCACCACCTCTAGGCTGGCCAATTGCTTCTGTTCAGAAATTGAGTTGAAATGCCATAAAAGCTGTCACTGGGGTCTTCTCAGGCTCTGTTCCAGGTAAAAGTTTAATGTCTTGTTCCATCAGTTCACATTATGGTAGGGAAATCAGGTTATATTCCTCTCTTGTGGAGATGAAGGAAATGACAGGTCAGTAGCTCTGACTGCCAGCCAGACGGCTCAAACGACACATAAAACAAGAGGATATAGAAAGCTGTCCCTCTCCTAAGGTCAGTTTTAATATTTAGATAAGTGAGAACACTTTTTATGTTGTTCACTTAGGCTTTTTTCTCTGTAGACTATCAATTGTAGAATATTTGCCACTGTTTTCTTGAAGATATTTCAGTAAAGGTGGGGACAGTTTTCTTTGCTATCAGATATAGTGTGTTGCACCCATAGTACGGTCCAAATCCCACACATACTTTATGCAGCAAGCGGATACTCATTGTAAATCCCTACTCATTGTAGAATGGGTAATCTGGACCTTTCAACCTGAGTGTGTCTGGAGATGACAGCCACAGGAAACATAAGGGTACCAGAAGCAACTTCTATTTAATAGTTTTATGTTCTCTCCATTTTATATAGCTGCAAGAGTTGTTGAAAGAAATTCTTAGCATTGACACAGCAGAGTGTTAAATGAATATTACATTTCTAGATTGTTCAGGATTACTCAATTGGAGACTCAACACTGGTTTTAGATTTCAGAACAAGCTTATTATGTAATGACATCTTTAAAGTCTGAAATGGAGCTTAGGATGTTGTCCCATACATCTTGGTCTATTTTTCTCACTAAAACTTGCACAGTGCTAATTCATTGCTTCCTAATCCTTGGAGGCTCTATGACACTTTTTTCATCAGAGTCGAGTCGTATAGCACTTTGCAGTTTTAGTTAAGTAACCGGTCAGTGACTGTGCGTGGTTTAGATAAAGCAGGATTGTTTTCTGAAGGAAAGTGAGAGGTTAAGAAGTGAACAAAAAGGGTATTTTACTTCAAAGTTGGACAATTAGACTTTGTGCTTGGCTTGAGCACAAGAGTTTTGCTGTATAGTATTGCTGCAAGATATTTTTGTCATGAGTCTGGTTTTAGAGTTCTTAGATTGCATTACTCTGCAGTGAGCTAGGAAGAAATGAAGAATATCATCAATCAGAAATATCATTTTCTTCCTTTTTCTTTCTTTTTTTTTTTTTCCCTTCTCCTGCCCACTAAATCTTCATCTGTTATTTGAAGTACAGGTGATGGTAGAAATGAAATTGTTCTTGGCCTGTTGGGTTCTTTTTTAAAACTTAATCCTTCTAGAAACAAAAGCAATAGTAAAATTAAGTGCTGTGCAAATAGTACATAAGTAAGTAATGTTTGTTCCTCAGCTGTTGGGATTCTCTTCTGCTTTCAAACACTGTGGGGAAAAAAAAATTCCACAGAAGTTGTGCACAGTTGAGGAAAATGGGAGATGGGAATCGACATCTATCTAAGAAGGCAAGGGTAAAGAAAAGATTTAAGTTTGCTTGATTTAAAGAAGTAATTGGACTGTAGAACAAAACTGAAAAAGAAAGAAAAAAAAAGAAAAAACCAGATGGGCTCCTTGTCTTCCACAAGTAAAGATTTGTGGGAGAAAAAGGTCAAAAAATTCTGTTGCATCCTCTTGTAACATAATGACATGGCAACTTTCACTGAAAGCAACAGGCGTTGTATTTAAAAAGAACTCCTTTAAGCCAGTGTATAATTAATGCATAAAACTCACTGTAATAACATCATTACAGATACAGTTTTGCAGAGCTATGAAATTGTTATCTATATAAAGTATTTTTGAAAGAGTCTCTCTTTTCAAAAGAAAGATAAGTCATCATGCTCTGGGGCACAAGTCAAAGTCTAATGAAGGGACTTAGAAGCTCTTTTCCTCTACTGGTTATGTCAGATGACTTTATTCTTGGGTTTCTGTACTTTCTGCTGTTTCTAATATAGTATATCCAGTACATTTTTGATCAGAACTCCATTAATACTTTTAATGGCCACACTTAACTCTAGCAATGCAAGAAATGTCTGGGCAGAGCAGGATATATCTACCTGTGGAGTCTTAAACAGTTCTGAATATTTAATAGGACCAGGGATTGCTATGAACTTGGTATCATACAATGAAAACAGTGCTGGATGGGAAAGTAGTACAATAACGATTGAATGTCATTTATTATCTGCAACATTCTAGTTTGTTTCTCTGGGCAGAAATAAAACAAAATCAAACCCTAATCACATTCTGATGCAGAGACTAGAAGTAATAATTTTTCCGTTGCATTGGACAGAGTAGCTAAAGAAAACAAATAGTGATTTCTGAATAAGTGATGACCCATACCATTTGGTTCAGAGTACCCAGTGAAATGACACGGAGAAATAGCTGCTGTGATATGAAAGCAAAAAAATGATTACTGTATGAGCTCCAGCACAACACTGTGTGATCACAGGGATGCTGCTTCTGTACTTACATAATTCTTTTAGAGTTAACATACAGAGATCAAACTTGAGTTGTCTTTTAGGCATAGGATATACCCTAAGAAATAAAAATGACATGCAGGGGGCACTGTGGGCTCCACTGTCTAATGGCTGCAGCTGTTTCAGCTCAATGGCTGAGGCTGACACCATGTAAAAAGCTTTTCGTGTTGTTTTCTTCTTTGACACTTCATTAAGGAGGTGGAAACTTTATTCACAAACTGATTTAGAGACTTAGGAGCATGTATGCCCTAAACCAATCTAGCAATTATAGTGTCTCTTAGCTGACAACAGTCACCAGAGCTTTGACATGTGTGTTTAAACGCAGAAAATAGTTTTTACTGTACCATATCTTGGAGTAACTTTTCCAAGTCTCATTTTAGTGAGCAAGACAACAACCCATGCCTCATAGTAGTATCTGTGTCTTCACAGGACAAGTCTAAGGGCATTTAGAAGGTGTTCAGGTAGTAACATGATACTTATATAGATGAACATAACGTATTGCAGTCAGTAAAAATGTCAATGGAGATTTAAGTATTTATGTAATTATCAGGCTTGGAACTTAGCCAGTGCATTAACTGAGTTAACACTCATCAAAATACAATGAGATTTCTGATCATCTGAAGCAGCTCGTATCTACTGTGACAAATGTTGTGTGTGATATTGAAGAGTTTATTTGCAGCTCAATGGTTGTACCAGTGCTTTCTTGAAGCCTGTATTCTCTTCTTATCATTTTGATGTTACATGATGGCACAACGAAGACTTAGAGGGGAGGTATGTGGTAACCTGTTTCTCAATTTTATCAGTAAAGTACAGTCCTTCTTGAATTTCAGCCCATGTTTAGGTTTGCCCTCAAGATTTATTGAAGGAATATGTTAATGTAACTTGTGTAGGTGTTTGAAAATAAAGGTGGTCTTATTTATCTGAGGACTCTCGCTTTTTTAAAGATGATAAAACTGCATTAACTACATTTAGGACACCTTTCCAATTGTGAAAAAAAACCTGTGCTGTAAATTAACATTAATAACCCTTCAGCTCTATCTGAGAGAGCATTGCTCCATTTGTTATTTCCTACTCTTTTCATCCACGCTTACTTCATACTCTTGGATCTGCTTTTACTTTTCCTGTGTTGCCTCTCTCCACATAGTGAAGAAAAAAATGTAGCAAGTCTTAATGGGCTTGTACCTGTGAAGGAGCCGAGCAGAAGTGAGAGGCCTTCTCTCCACCTCTTTTTTACTTTCTTGGAAGACAAAAGTTTACTCTTGGTGACTTAAGCATCCAAAAAAAACTGTATAGCTTAATTCAAAGCTATTTTATCTCATTTCTTTCAAAAAGACACGAAGAAGGAAATGAATAAACAAATTAATGTAGAACATGTACAACTGTACCTGTAGGTCTTAGCTTCATCAGATATTTTAAAGTTCATGTCCTGAGGAGCTTCAGACCACTGGGAGCCAGATGTATCCAATTTGGAGTGACTGAATCTGTCAGCTGGCTGGAGGGGAGTTGAGTTGTGCTGCCCCTTGCAGCCTGCATCTTGAAGGAGTCCGATTGTCTTAAGGAGCATGATACAAGGGTTGTGATGTGCAACAGCACTTGCACTCTCCTCATAGGCCTCTTTCACGTGATCCAGGATACAAACAGTATCAGTTAGCCAGTTTGATATTTCTCCCATTGGAATAGATGTGAGTGGAGAGTTTTTGCTTTGGTTTTGTCTGTAGCTATGCAGACTAACCCACCATTTAGGTTATAACTTTTTTTGTTCTCTTGTTTCTTGTGAAGCAACTGGTGTTGCACATCTGCAGAGTTAATGCTCATCTCCTGTTGTGCTGCTTTGAAACTTCTCCCCACAGCATCTTTCTCTGCTCTGTCCTAGGCCAGTTGCTTGTCGTCTTTCAACAGATACTATTCTAAACCTTTTTTTGGTTCTCAGCTGGAAGCTGGCCTTGTGAAATCTTCAGCTGTGTGGAGAGAGAGTGGGAATTTAGATGTAAATCATCTGGACTAATTCCAAAATACAGGTTGTAGAGTATATTTAATTTCTTTTTTTTTTCCTCTTAAACTGCACAGAGGGCTAGGGCTAAGGTTAGGGTTAGGGTATTAATCGCATCTCTTCCTCAGCTCATTCTTGATTATGTTCCACCCCATTGTGGGGTGCTTTCATCTGCCAAGTACCTGCTACTCCTGCTTTCAAGTACCATTTCAGACTCAAGCATTTTTATCTTCAAAAGCGCTGTTCTCTGAATGACTACACTGTAGTTTTTCTCTGCAGGACTCACTGTTCCAGAGGGTGGGTACAGAGATGTCTTGCATCATATGAATTTAGAACCAGAAGTGTAGTTTATGAGGCTGGGTTCAAATGAAAATTGGAACTTGGGGGTACTCTTGCCTACAATGAAAAATCACACCCAACAGACATTGGGTTATATCTGCTGTTGTTTGCTTTGTTGGTTTTTAAGGAAACGAACAAAGATAACGGTCTTGGGGTATAGTTATTGATTTGAGGACACAACTCTGAAACTTAGTATTAAGTCTTAGATTAAAGAACTAGGGGGAAAAAAATCAGTGGATATGTAGTAAAGTTCATGAACTTCAGCATGATTTAACCAGATGTCCTTTGAGCTATTTATTTCAGATTGGATAGCAGTAGTACAGGTCAAAAAAAAAAAATAATTTCAGTGATTTAAACCTCTAATTTGATCTGAAGCAGAACTGCATCTTAAAAGTCCAGGATGTGTTGTATGTTAATTCCTCATCTTATTTACCACTCAGCTGGGTACAAAACCTTTGTCTTTGATGCAGTGAAATGTAGAAATAAACCTGACAACTGGTGTTGCACATCTGCAGAGTTAATGCTCATCTCCTGTTGTGCTGCTTTGAAACTTCTCCCCACAGCATCTTTCTCTGCTCTGTCATGTGCCAGTTGCTTGTCGTCTTCCAACATATACTATTCTAAATCTTTTTTTGGTTCTCAGCTGGAAGCTGGCCTTGTGAAATCTTCAGCTGTGTGGAGAGAGAGTGGGAATCTAGATGTAAATCATATGGACTAATTCCAAAATACAGGTTGTAGAGTATATTTAATTTCTATTTTTTTTCTGTAAAACCATACAAAATAATCTAATCTTAAAAGTTAACTCCGTTTTTAGGGTTTTATTTCTTTCTAATGAGAAAATTTTGTGTTTGTATAATTTGTATAACACCTAGTTAGTAGGTGTCAGCTATATGGTATGCCACCTTACAATAAAAGAGTTATTGTTTAGTAGGTTTAGAGTTTGTTTGTTGGCCTCAAAAAAGAACACCCCCCTTCCCTCCACCTCCCAAATGATCTCAGTCTTTGAAGCAAAATGTGGAATTGATATGAAAATGGTGTAGTGGTGAAGAATTTGAGTGATGCAGCAAAATGTGGAAATAAATGGTGACTGCTGTAGAAGAATTATTACTACTTAAATATTTCCTCTGTATTATAGCATCCCTTTATCTCTTAGTTACCTCTTCTTGCCTACAAGGTAGCAAGCAAGTGATGAATGATTGCTAGTGGTGGTGTGATGCTTCAGTTAATCTCATTTCTTGCCCTTTTTCTACGTATAGAACTTAATAAATTGAAGAACCACCAGGGACTTTGTATTCTGAAGCTTGTAAGCTCCAATATGAACTCCCTATCTCAAATGATGAGAACTTTTAACCTCTCATTTTTCATGATTTATATTCTGCATTGTGCAGTCTTCCTCATTTCATCATTTAAAAAATAAAAAGGGAGAGATGATACCTACCTATCTTCAAAAGATCTGCTGACATTCAGTTCTGATTCTCCTCCAAGCTACATTGGAGAGCTTACGTCTAAACCGGACTGTTTTGCAATGGTACTTTATCACTATGAGGTTTTACACTTTTACAAACCCATTTCAGACTCACAGCCAATAAAATGTTTTATTAAATGTCTGTTTGGAATTCTGCCAGCCTGGTAACACAATACATTGTGATGCAACTACAACTACTAATTTTCCTTCACATTCATGCTAGAGTAGGTGATACAGAAGTAAGTTTAATTGCTGAATGTAATTGACAGCTTTTTCCTGAAATTAAAGAGAGAATTAATTGCCTGTCATTTGTTACTTCTTGCTGTCTTCTCGTATCCTCAGGATTGTAAATAGATGAACTGTGTTATTGTGCATTTGCTTTTCTCTTCTGATTTAGCTCCCGTTGAACTTTGTGCTTCTGATACCTGAGATAATGAACATTCTTAGGATGATAAACAGATTTCTCAAACCTGTATTTCTCTTGAGTAAGTGGGGGTTTTTGCTGTAGTGATGTAAATTTTGTTAAGTATCTGTGGGGAGAAAGCAGCTTCATTTTTCTCATGAAAGCAACCCATTGGTTTACCTCTAACAAGCAGGCCAGAAGGAATGCTGAGAAGCAGCAGAAGAGCATCAGACTTCATATACTGCTAAACAGTAGATACTAGCTATGAATACAGAGATGTACTTCTACAGCATCTCCTCCTAGGAGAAGACTTCTGAAATGGAAGTTTTATCATTATTATTTTTAACAGTCTTGGGTAGATTTTTATTTTTCTTTTTAATTCAATACTTCATCCATTTCTTCTTAATCCCATTTAATACTTTCTACCTCAATAATATCTTATGTTTGCTGTTTAATCTGCCTACAATTGTGCCTTTTACTAGAGACCCATGGCTATAGAAGCAATATTTAGTTATTAGTTATGCAAACACAGTCTGTTTAGTAGTTCATGATTTGATGATACCAGTGGACAGCATCACTTTTTATGAAGCTGTAACAATCTCATATTGCCTTTTTGATCAGTACACTATTTCTCATTCAGTTTAAGAATACCTTTCCATTTGCAGATAAACAGCCCATTTTTTTTCGGCATTCGCAGAATAGTAGCTGTCTAGCGGTCACTCAAATTGACCTTGTGGAAGAGTGTTTTACGTCAATGAGCTTAATTAACGTTCACCATTTCGCTAAGCAGGAGGATTTGAATATAATAGGAATTGATTATAAACTCATCAGAATCTACTCTCTTAATGTCATTAAAGGCAAGGCAGGTGGGACTTTGCCTTTTACATATTTTTTTTTCTGTATTCTTCCTACTAATTACCTTGTTGACAAACTGAAAAGAATTTTATTATTAGATGGGAAAACAGGCTGTTCTTAAATGGAGCTCTCTGTTCAGCTCCCTTACACAGGATATTTGAAATACAGATCACAAATCACACCAACCTGTGTGGTCTCAGTTGTTGGGTGTGGCTCCTAAATTTACATTGACTTCTGCGTGGTAGCATAGGGAATAACATTGTTACGTACTCTTTGTGTTTCCTCCATGTGAGGAAGCAGCTGAGAGCTCTCCTCAGAGTCGGTGTCCAGTAGATGGATAAGGAAATGCACTGCAGCAAAGAATGTATGAGTCTATGCGTTAAAAGCAGTTTCTTGTCTTATTTTAAAAGACTACTTCATCACATAGCTCTGCTCCAGGCTTTTTAAATGAGTATCACTCTTGTGAATGTCATTATTTAGTTTGATTTGTGAGAAAATGTATATTTGGGGTGTGTGGGTTTTTTTAAGCTCTGCAGTGGAGTGGGGTGGGGGCAGAGGGAAAGAGAAAGCATTGAAGTGTGCGGGCCTGAATACCCTTTCATATTAAAACAAACTGGATATAAATAGTATTGTACTCAGTTGAGTTTATGTTTAACATACAGCTGGAAAATCAGGCTTGACATCTCATTTCTTTCTTTGTGTTTGAGTCAAGTAATTAAAAACTAAAGGTTCTACTTCTAGTTGACATGAACATATAAAAGCTTTTTATATGAAAAGCTGATTGGTATAGATAATTCAGTATTTATATACTGTTATTATGTATGCATACTAAATGAGTAAGAAATACAAAAAAAATACCATAATATTCCCAACAGTACTTGCAGCTTCTTTCTCAGGTCTAGATATATCTATTTATGAATTGTGATTTGATTTCTTGACAATTATTTGTCTTTGAAATAAAACCACCTCACTAGATTCCTCACAAGGAACTATGAAGGAGTGGAAATTTTTTGTATCTCTATGAGAGAAAGAACAATTAATTTCATTGGTACGTGTTTTGCTCTAAAATTGTAAACTCAGTTTCACAGAATCATAGAATCAGAAGGCTGGAAGAGACCTTCTGAAACTGAACACAGTACAGTTGTGCGGCCTCACCAGCACTGAGTACAGGGGCACAATCACCTCCCTGCCCCTGCTGGCCACGCTGTGTCTGATACAGGCCAAGATGCCATTGGCCCTCTTGGCCACCTGGACACACTGCTGGCTCATGTTCAGCCAGCTGTCACCTACACCCCCAGGTCCTTCTCTGCCAGGCAGCTCTCCAGCCACTCCTCCCCAAGCCTGTAACGCTGCACGGGGTTGTTGTGACCCAAATGGAGGACCCTGCACTTGTCCTTGTTGAACCTCATCCCGTTGGTCTCAGCCCATCAATCCAGCCTGTCCAGATCCCTCTGCAGAACCTTCTTTCCTTCAAGCAGATCCACACTTGCACCCAGCTAGGTGTCATCCACAAACTTGCTAAGGGTGCACTCAATGCCTTCATCGAGATCATTGATAAAGATGTAGAACAGGACTGGACCCAGTACTGAACCCTGGGGAACACCACTCGTGACTGGTTTACAACTGGATTTAACTCCATTTACCACAACCCTTTGGGCCCGGCCATCCAGCCAGTTTTTTACCCAGCAAAGGGTGTACCTGTCCACATTGACTGCAGCCAGTTTCTCCAGCAGAATACTGTGAGAAACGGTGTCAAAGGCTTTACTGAAGTCCAGGTACACCCCATCCACAGCCTTTCCCTCATTCATGAAACGGGTAACCTCCTCAGGTGATCAGGTTGGACTGGCAGGACCTGCCTTCTATAACCCCATGTTGACTGGGCCTGATCACCAGATTGTCCCACGCATGCTGTATGATAGCACCACTCAAGACAATCTGCTCCATGACCTTCCCCGGTACCAAGGCCAGACTGGCAGGCCTGTAGTTCCCTGGATTCTCCCTCCAACCCTTCTTGTAAATGGGTGTAACATTTGCCAGTTTCCAGTCAAGCAGCACTTTCCCAGTCAGCCAGGGCTTCTGGTAGATGAGGGAAAGGGGTTTGGTGAGGACCTCTGCCGGCTCCCTTAATGCACTCGGGTGGATCCCATCTGGCCCCATAGACTTGTGTGCATCTAATTGGCCAAGCAGATCTCTAATCAAATCCTCCTGAATCCTTAGAGAAAATTCTTGCTGTCTTCTGGCTCAGGTGGCTGAGTATCCTGAGAACATCTCACCTTACTATTAAAAGCTGAGGCAAAGAAAGCATTGAGTACCTCTGCCTTGTCCTCATCCCAAGAGATGTGTGCTCAGCCCTTGGACATTATACAGTTCCTCACTTGCCCCCATAGGAATCAAAAACTTGTGCTTTATTAGATGTCTAGGCACCATACCATGAGACAAAACCATGCACAGTGGGGATTTTTAATTCTGCTGATTACAGAACTTCTTGTATGATTTATCCAGAAGCTTGTGGTAGATGGCTGCTGAAGGTAGATTATCCAACCTGGTGCAAACTTAAGTCCTTGTTGTGAAATGCACCTAATTAAACACATATTGTTCTGACGTGTGACTTCTTGTAGGCAGAGATTTTTTCCCAACCAGACTAGTTTACACTTCTTGGAAGCAGACATAGTTCTGAAATAAAAATTAAAAAAAAAAAAAAAAAAGACACTGAATAAATCTGGAAATTTTTATCTTTTGTTGAATGGTTTACCATCTTTTTTTCCTTCCTGATTATAATCTTACTAACCTTTGGGGAAAGGGTCTGAATTTTCAGGAAACACTTACAAAGAATACTGAAATTTCCATAAACATACCCTCCCTGGAGGTGTTACCCCCTCCCTGGAGGTGTTCAACATCAGGTTGGATGGAGTCTTGAGCTGCCTGGTCTAGTGGGAGGCATCCCTGTCCATGGCAGGAGGGGCTGGAACTGGGTGATCTTTAAGGTCCCTTTCAACCCAAAATGTTCAGTGATTATATAATACTGAAAATGTCACGTTTTATGTATTGCAGAATAGTGTAATTCAAAGGATGACGTTCCAGTTATCTTATTGTAACAAGAAATATTTCTCCATAACTGTTGGAAAAATAGTCCTCCAAAAGGTATTTCTCTTCTCTTCTCTT
>VWPV01005192.1:0-67121 GCA_013389885.1 Geococcyx californianus
ACAAGCATTCACAGCCCCTGCTCTGTCTCCACATCACTCTCTCAGCTCCTTGTTCTCCCCATAAACTGCCCTGCTGTGATGCCCTGCTCTGGTCCTTGCTGCTCTCATCTGCTAGCAGCACTACCCCCATCCACTGCCTGACCTGCCAGAGGCCCAAGGAGCTAACACACAGTTCAGCTGCAGTCTGAGAAACAAACACAGGACACTTGCACCACCACCTCTGAGTCAGGGCCTTTCCCCACAGTGGAAGGTGGCACACACTTACCAGCCCGAGGCACACAGTATGACCTTTCCATCCTCATAAAAGGGGAAACTGAGGGAGGCACAGCTCAATCCTAAACCTACAGCACTGTGCCAGTGTGATGGGCAGCCTGTCCAGCTCCTGTGCCAGTGCTGAGGGGTCTGCAGAGACTTGTGAGGGTGTTACTGAAAATGCTGTCAAATAAACCTAAGACTAATTTTGGAGTTTTAGAAAACAGCATGCTTTATTTAAGTGCTGGGCACATGAGGGAATGATTTCTATCATTATGTGCAACACAACAAGAGCTGGGGACAGAATATATATCCCACTTACATGCATGTGTATAAATTCTCCCAGCAATCTCATGCATATTCTGCTACTTTCCAAGGACTAATCTTAATTTTATTATGAACTTCACAACAGCCAAGTCTCTGCTAATTAGAGCTTCAAAGCTATTTCTCTGTCTGACCTTGTGTTCTTAGATAAGGCAAGAAGTATTGTCTGGAAACAGCACTATTTAAAAAAACACACTATCAGAAGAGCCTGTGTCTGTCTGACTTTCAAAACTACTGTTACTCAGATAGCGCTTAACTGAAGTTGGTTAGAAAACTAATTCTACAGCAAACTAATTTTACTTAACCCCAAATATTCCACTTTTTGTAATATCGACTACTTATTTTATCAAGGGGAACACTAATGTAATATGCAACATGCAACATTCCTTCCTGCTGGTTGAAATGCAGGTTCAGGACTGACACAGTAGAAAACTCTCCTCAGTCTCCTGAAGGACTCTGCAGCATTGGGTATTCCCTGAAATTTTCCTTACCAGTTAAAATGTTCGGACTTTGCTTAAATGGTGCCATCTGCGCCCAGTAGCTTGTGACTGAGCCCTTGCTGTGTTGCACCTTGTGGCTGAGTTGCTTGACCTTAGCTAGTGGTTTGGAAAACAGCAGCAAGGATGGACACAGTAAGGAAATAGAAATGAGCTGCCCTAGGGAAATAAATTATCCCCATCCTTTTCAAAAATAGGTATCTGCATACCCTTGGGAATCGTGTTGCCTTGGCAAAGGAGTTAACTCTGGAACAAAAGCTCTCAGATGGTTTCAGCCCAGGGGTTACAGCTTGAGGAATGATCCAAGAAGTGTATTTGTCATTGCCTGAGGGCAGGACAGCATCTTCTTTCCTGCCTATGTAGCACTAAGTGCATGAACAGTACCAGAAATCAGGTCTGATCCAGCCTGCACAGCCACTGCCCGTGTCAAGATTGGGTACACAGAGCTCGACAGGAGAATCAGCAGATTATCTGGCTAATTACATCCTGTTCTTTCCAAATGAGGTGAGTTTCCAAGAGGTTGTCCTGGTAAATTGGCAGGAGCAGAGGAAGACAAATCAAGGTAATTGCTAATGAACTGAACTCAAAATCAACCTGATAAATATTCCTCAGGCTTTGCGCACACATTTCTCTCAGGTTTTGCTGAGGACTTGCAAGCCGGTAGCACCCAGGGCAAACGTTTTTTGAAAAGAGTATCATTCTAAAGGTGCTTTTAAAATTGAAATTAGCTCACAAAAATTGAAATGAGGCTGCACTGGGCATAGATTTCGGGGCTTTTTCTTATGCCTCCAACTTTGGACAGCCCTAGACAGAGCATCATGAGGCAGCATCCACAAGCTCTGGGTATGATGAGCACGGTGGGGATGCTCTGCTTTCTGGGGCATCCTCCAAGTCTCTGTTATAACATTCTCTCATTTCCATTTGTTGTCCTCTCTGAGTGTTTGGTTGATCTCTGGCTTTTCCCTTTGTATAGATGATGGCCCACAAGGAATTGCTAAGCCTTGGTGGGCAGCTCCAGATTTGGTCCTATTTTAGACAGCTTAGGAGCTCCACATTTTCAGAGCCAAGTGGGTCCTGTGTCAGGGGGTACACAGGATAGTGAGATTTGCAATGAGGAGGATCACAGGAGGTCTTCATGGAGGAACCGTGTACCTAGCACAAGGCTGACTTCCCTTGACATGTCCTGCCTGGTGACCAGCAGCTCTGATGCCCTTGGAGCATCCTTGGGTGCCTCAGCAGAGTTATGGGATGTGTGTCATCTCTATTACAGATCAGGCATGCAATTAGTGCCTAAACTCAGCTCTTCCTGGCCCACACTATGCTTGCAGAGAGCCTGGTTTGGTTGGGGCTATCCCCACACAGTGCCACAGGTGACAAAGGCAAGCTCTGAACCTTCTGTCTGCTCTCTGACTGATGCTCACCTGCTAGGTGTAGAGAGGGCTCTGCCTGCCTCAGGCACCCTTGGAGGAGCTCCTGCCCCTGGGAGAAGGGGTAGGCAACAGCTAGAACGTGCTTACGTTGTCTAACACTCCTGCACAGCTGAACAGCTCAGTGCCTGACAAAACGTTTACCTATGCACCACACCAAGTCCTGCAGGTAAAAAGAAAACTGCAGACCTCAAGTAAGTCAGCAATCATGAAAGCCAGACAGACTCTGCATCCCCACCCTTCCACCTTGCGCCTTCCCTCCCATGTCCTGGGCTCCAGCCAAGCTGACATCAAGGACACTGAATGACAGTCTATTCCTCCACCTTTTTCTCATTTGGGCCTCTCCTGTGCTTCTCAGCAGGGGGTTTCTGGCTGACAAACTGCTGGGCTTCCTGCTCTCGGCACCCTGCTGCTCCTTGGTTGGCCATATTGAAAAGGGGAGACAAACACACAAGGCCCCTCTGTCTGCATCCCCCTGAGTTTCCGCTCACCCTGGGGTGCTGTTTGCAGAACTCTCGGCAGCCTCTTCCACCAGTGAGATGCTGGGCACAGCAGCATTCACCTGCTAACAGGAAGGATTCATGGCTGCTGCCATAGCTCTGGGCTGCCATAGCTCAGCAGCCCCATGTTTCATGTTGACCCTATGCCACATGCGATGTGCAACAATAGAGGTGGCTGCTGCACCAGCACCTCCCCAGCTGCCAGCATATGGAGATGGAGCTGGGGGGGTCCCATTGCAAGGAGCAGAGCATTCTTAGTTAGCAGAGCACAGCAGGGCAGTGCTGCTGACAGATGCTCATCCTGTGCCATTGGGTACTACACAGGTGTGCCAGGCTGAACAAGTTCCCCACGGTGGCACAGGTCTCCCTGGAAGGGCAGAGGACAGAAAAGTGCCCCAGTGCCTGGAGAAGGGACATCCATATGACAGTCTGTCTGTCACTGACCAGCCCTGCCTGAAGCTCAGGAACCTGAAATGAGAGGAAAGCACTCCTAAGTCCCAGAGTAAACTTCTCTCTAATTTACTTCTTTCCTGGGGCTTTTCCTGATCCCAAGCTTTACACTTACAGATATATACTGAGCTGTAGGCCCTATTTCCTTGGATTTTAGCTGAGTTTCCAGCCCTTTATGAGCCTTATTCCAGTTTCTCCCCCTTGCAATGGTTTTGCTCTCTCCTCATGGCCTCAGCAAACATCAGCTACTTCCAGACTCCTTATATAGCTCTTGGATTAAATCTGTGTGATAGGATACTCTGCCCCATCTTCCAGGACTCTGTTTCCATCATCCACCAACAGCTGCTCTCCTGAGGAGACACACCATCCGCATTGAAATGGTACTCACATCCAGCTAACAGCCATGGTCTTGCCCAGGTAATTGTGGTGTGGATGCGGGAGCTTGGCTGTGCTGTTCTTCTGCTATTGCTGCTTGTGCTCTGGCTCCATCCTTTGCTGATTCATCTCCCTGGTCACTCTCAGAGACTGATGAGGTTTTAGACATGGCAGGCGCAGGCTCCTCAGTAAGCTCAGCAAGGACACCCTGCCCAGAGGTGGGAAATGAGTCAGCGGCCATCTGGGCTTGGCATGTGCTCCAGCCCGGTGGATGGCAGGCCCTGGCAGCCACCCTGCATGACCCCAGAAGCTGCTAAAGTCTGAATAGTGAAACATTTCCCACTGGGGATAGTGCTGGAGCAGTCACGGGGATCAGAAGTCCCAGTCACGCAGGGACTTGAGCATAAACACCCAGGAGATCACTTTCTTCCTCAGCAAGGCTTGTGACTCTGCAGTCTAATACTTCCCCTGCCCTTTCTGTAGTTCTTATTCACATACAGATTTTTGCACCAGTGTTAAACTGGCAACACCAGGAACACCTCCTTCCCTGGGGTCCCTGGCCTTCAAAGCCTGGGTTAGTCCAGGGTTTACCCCAGATTTGCGCTCCCATTTGGCTCTGCACTGAGCCATGACAAATGACAGCAGCCCACAAGCAAGTCCCTTTTCCCAGTTCAGTGGTACATGAGGAGGGAGGTAGCAGAGCTGACTTCTCTTTCCTCAGCTAACCCTTTTCCAGCTCTGATCCATATGGATTCCTGTAACAGGAGAAGCTGGGAACAGCCCTTCGCAAGCAGGTGTGTAAGGGTAACCCAGAGAGGCTTGCACTTCAGTAATAAACGGTGTCTGGTAGGAAGGCATCTGTGGGCTGAGCCAAAGATGTCTCCTTTGGAAATAAAAAGGCCTGAGCAGAGGGTTACAGGGACAGGACCTGCATCAGGAGAATGAAACCTGTGTGCCAAGCCAGGGCTGCCAGGGTCAGGGAGCGAATATCCTGGCTCTAAATAGCCAGGGAAAATACCCAAGAGAAGGATGGCTGGCCACTCTGATCCAGGGATTCATTTCAAGAGCCCCTGAGCTGGCTCCAGCCAATCTCTCCACTCCCTCCCGCCTTATGCCACTGACCCAGCAGGAATTGTTCCTCTGTTCCTGCCCCCTCACTCTGAGGTGAGGCTGCTCCCCTCTCCTGTGTGAGGGCAAAAGGCAGGGTTATTCAAAGGGCCCTTGGAGCATCCTCTCCCGAAGCCATTCCAGCCCTGCCTGGAGGAGATGCTGGAGGAGGAGTTGTCCATCCCTCTGCCTCCTCCCTGCTGCCGCCACCAGATGCTTCTTTTCAGGCAGGAGACAGCCCTGCTTCCCACTCCCTGATCTGCCAGAAGCTAGGTGGAGCTTTGATCAAGACACAGCTATCTGTGCTCTGATCACTGCCTTTCCTGCGAGGGCCCTGTTGGAGGACAGTGCACATCTCCTTTAACCCTTCCTTCCCTGCGAGCCTGGAGCTCCACAGGAAAGGCACATTTCTCAGAGCTTTCAGTCCAAGGGGCTTTGCATTTCCAAGGAACGCTGAGAAATGAGTGCTATTTTGGTAGCTGTGTGATTTCGAGGATCCATTCCATTGCCTGTGCATCCAGAGTTTTGTTTTAGAAAAGCTTTGTGTTGGGGCTGCCTTAAGATTAATTAATAACTAGAGGGGGGGGGGGAACTTTCTCAGGGGAACTCAACAGCCCCTTCCATTACATCAAAGCCAGCGAGAGATCAAGTTATCTTGACAGATGTTGAACACTACAGATCTGGTTACTGAACTTATGTTTCCCATGGACTCATTCCAACACTTATTTTAATTTGTCAGGGATATGTTTTAAGCTGTAATATGCACATGGTTGCAGAAAGTAGAAGGAAGTAGCTGATTAATGACCCCTTTTCTCCTGGTAGTGAAGATGTGATGGTTCCAGCTGTAACAGATACCAAAGAAAAGGTAATAGACTGGAAACGAGAAAAATATTACATCTCTTGGATTAGAGGTTCCTTTTTCTGTTTCTTCCAAGTCACAGCAATTAATAATGCTACAATGCAGTGTGCTAAGCCATATGATGAGTGTCTGTACCTAAGATATGCTGAGGAATTCATCGCAGTGCTCCCAACAGTTTTCTGTCACATCAGAGGGAATATTAAGCACAGGCAGCTGAGATACTTTGTCTCTGGGAGCAGCTTCCCAGTCTGTAGCACTTTCCTTCAAGTGCTGGTTTGGGTGCCCTAACCAGATGTATTATTTCTATTTCTTTTCATCCTTTTGCAGTCAGCCACAGTCTGAAGCACTGGTTACACCACCAATCACAAGGTCTTTTCCTGTCATCTTATAGTTATCAAACTTGTTTCTCGATGATGCAGTCACCAGAGATTAAATGAAACTATTAGCTCCATGGGGCAGGAATACGCCCCCTCCTTGGCCTCCAGACAGCTCATGACCCAGCCAGGCTTGATGCATGCTGTCAGAGCTGGGCTGGAGTTCCTCCGGGGCTGTTTGTCCCCATCAAAGGACCACTACTTCCAAAGAGGGACTCCAGGCATGACTGCAGTGCCAATACTATATATGGGAATAAACACTCTTAGCAGGATCATAATACTCAGCTTTGATTCTTGGCCCTTAGAGATAACCAGGCAACTCTGAGCCCTGCACAGTGCAGATAAACAACCAACCCCTTGGGCAGAGACATGTGCAGAGACTTGGCTTGGACTTTGAAGGGATATCCGCAATGACATGAACTGCAAATCAAGGCAAAGGTAAGCCCAGAGACACCATGGCTGTAGTATCTCAGTGCTGGTGCAAGAAGGGAGTCCAGAGTATGCAGCAATAAATGCACAGGCAGGGCTTAACCCTCTGTCCCACAGCTGGATGGCAGACGGATCATCCCTGCACAGAGACATCACACAGACCTACTCTTACCTATAGGTGATGCAGGTGTTCAGCTAGAAACTTGATCTAAATTGTATCTCTGCCTGCAATCACAGGACATCAGTGTGATCTGATAAATGCCTGCAGTAGAATACATTTTAAACCATCTCTTTGGATTCCTCTGTGCAATCCACTGCAAACATACCGAGGAAACAGAAAAGCGACAAACCAACATCGAAAGTGATTTGAGTTCATATCAGACTGTAGCCATACCAAGCACACCGCAGAGAACAGGCCCTAGCTTTTTTAAAGACAGAGGAGGCAGCAATAGAATTCACAAAAGCTGTGCAATGCTTAAGCTCATTTTTCCCACCCATGTGAAGAGCTGCTGTATTTTCAAAGCAGGAACAGCTGGTACTTGATGCTACATGTGCCTCACTCCAAGGAGCTGGGTCTGAATAGAGTATTTTCCATTAGTTCGAACTAGTTCAATCTTCTGTCTTTAGACGAAACCAGATGCTGTTTACTGGAGGGGAGCATCTTTTGCACAGCAATGGTTTGAGACCTTGCTCTGCTTTTCTTACAGAGACTCTCCTTTTGCCTTTGTCACAGTTTCCGGCAGTCACGCATTTTTTGAGGAGGAACTGAACCATGAGGTGGACATGTGATACATTTGTTGTCACAGAACAAGCTGGTGATCCCCCCAGGAACTGAGCAGCACCGTCACCCTGCTCCCATCATGTAAGTGCATGCTGGAGGAGGTGCTCCTGATGTTTCCAGTCCTTACATCTGACAGCTCCCTGCACTTTGCTGTACTCCCAGTCCTGGGGAGAGGTCATGGGGGATCTAGAGGTTGGGCCGTTCTTTGGTTATCATTATTAGGTGGGAGTTGTTATTCTAAGTGTTGTGGGGCTCTTATTAGTGTTACCCAGGCTGCTGACCCTGGAGCTGCTTCCCTGTCCTTGGGCACTGGCCTCATCTCTGCAGCCGTGGCTGGGAAGGTTCCCCTCCTGTGTCATCATGGAGAGCAGCATGCAGCAGCTGGAATGGCTTAGTTCCCAGTTGACCTGACTAAGCCATGATTACACATGCAGCTTTTCCTATTAGTGGCTCACAAACAGTTGGGGGACTCTTCCCTGTCTGCAGAGCATGGGACAGGCACATCACATGGCTCTGTTTGGCTCCAGTCATATGCTTTCCTATTCAGGGATTTCTGTAGCTTTAACAAATACCCTCAAGGTTTCAGGCTGATCAATGTTTCCTTTTGGGGTACATCTTCCTGCAAGCCTCATCTTGGCTAACCCAGCTGTTTTGCCCCAAACCTTTTGGTGTCCCACAACTGCAGTCCCCATGGTCCCACCACTTGATGCAATAAGAGCAACTATGAGCAAGTGCTATGATCACCTAGACTGAGACCCATTCTCTAGCCCATCACTGAGGGGATAAGAGTCTCCCAGGACATGTGTTCACCCATCATTCCCTGTGCCAGTCCCACGGGGGCGGGACTGGGGTTAGCAATATATGGAGGGGAGCATGGGGTATCCAAGGACATGGGCGTCTGTGTGTGGTGGTGCCTTTGCAGCATGGCTGCTAGTGCTCAGGTACCTTTTCTTCCCAAGGAAGCAAAGGCAATTAGCTCAGCAAACAAGATAGATGCAGGAGAGCTGTCTCGAGGAGCTCCCAGGAGAACACTCCTGCCTTTCCTGGGGGAGAAAGCAGAAGACACTTGTCTCTGCTGTTTCCTCCCCCAGCAACAGAACAGAGCAAGTCTCCCCAGGCCCTGCTAATTACTCACTGCTGCCTTGAGTTCCCATCCAGTTGCTGCCTGGACACAGAGCTGCTTGCCTTTCCTTGTGACCCTAAGCAGGAGTCTTGAAAAAACAGCTCCTTACCTCCACCACCCCTGTGTGCAGCAGGGCTGGCCCCTGGGAGATGGCCATCCGGGGATCCAAGAACGCCCCAGCCCCAGCTGCAGCAGCAAGAACAGAGCTGTGTTTGACTTGCAGCTTCCCCTTTTTCCCAGTTTTCCACCACACAGTGACAGTCCCAGAGGCCCAGCACTCTCTGACCTTGGTTGTCCTCATATGCTTCTAAAACTGGCTGATCACACTGGCAAGCTCCAAAATTGGAACTCCTGTTGGCCTTCTCTCTGCCACATGGGATTCCAGGCACCACCAGGGGCTCCCAGTATTTTTAATTATTTTTCTCCTTTTTTTGAAGCCCTTTTTGTTCATGGTGCTTGTAGTGTTTCCAATGCGGCAGAAAGTCTCTCTCCCCACAGGATGCTTGCTGTGCCCTCACTGAGGCTGGCTGAGCCTTCCCATGCACCCTGGAGGGATGCTTGGAAGCACAGCGGAAATGCAGTCTGGCAGTTCCCTGGTGGCATGTACTAGGCTGGAGGGCACAGGATCGCTATAGAAAAGCCCAAGGGCTTTAGACACATGGGGAAATGGAGACCTTGATTCCAGCAGTGGTGGCAGTCCCTGCAGTGTTGCCTTCCCTATGGAGCCTCTGCCAGCCACCAGGGAAACGTCCCCTCTTCCCAGGAGTGTGGCTGATGCAGATGTGAGGTATGTAATGACTAGCAGAGCTATCATCAACATGCATCTCAGCTGAGGCTGAGAGCAGGTGGTGAGAGAGGTGATGGCACCCACAAACTGTGTCCTGGAGGAAGGAGAGAGCAGTAGAGGAAGGTGTTGGATGTCTGAGACCTTGGATGGATGCTAACAGGATCACTTCACAACAGATGTAGGAAATGAGATTCTGGGGGAATGGGAGAGAAGAAATGGCTACTGGCAAGATAAAGAGGTGCTGTTTGTCCATGCCTGATACGAAACTCATGAACCAGGAGGTGCTCAGAGAAGTGGCAGTGTTGTGTATGCTGACAGGGAGAGCAGCAGGAGGGAACACTTTGCACACTTACACACGGCAGTCTCAGCTGCATCCACACATCGCTTTTCCATGGTACATCCTGGTGGTACCCATCAAGTGGGTCCTGCACAGCCACATAAGCAGCCAGTTGTAAGAAAATGACATCCCAATACAGGCCAGCTGAGAGGCCCTGGTGTTGTGTCTGGATCAGCTGTTTCCACACAACTGGAAGCAGTGATACTTTCACCTTGGGGATCCCAAAGCTCTGTTTTTGCAGAGGCAGAAGAGGAGTGGACAGAGTGTGCCTTGCCCTGGCAGCAGGCTGCGACTGTGTCCCTGGCAGCCAGTGGGAAGGTCATGCGGCATCACTTCCAGGTTTTGTAAGGTTTAAACTAGTTCCCTTGCCACAGCTTGTGTCCACATGGCTCTGGCCATGGCTGCTTGGCTAGCCCAAACCAGAAAGGCAGCCAGAACTGAACACTCCACTCTGACGTGGCTGTTGTCCTCTGCTTATACCCTGGGTTAAGGACAGTCCTGACTGCTCTCGGAGAGGAGTTTGAGGAGTTTCTCCCTACATGCTTAGTGCTGCAAACTAAGCAAAGCCAGTACTGCACATCTACAGATGATGAGTAACAGCTGGAAGGAGGTAACTCCCAAAGCTAGAGTGGTACAGCTAGGATGCATCTTGGCCTTTTCATACGCATCCAGACACATCTACAGTTTTTTATTGTAGCATTGTTTGACCTTTTGACTAACTTTATCAAATCACCAGCTGTACAACACAGCCAAGGCTCTGAGTCTGCTGTACCTGCGAGAGCAGGCAGACTCCAGCTTGACCCATGATGTAGATTTCTATCAATTACTCATTAACTGTGGGTGTGGTGGAAGCTGTAGGAACCCCACAACTTGCTACTGTGCACTGGCTTCTGGGATCGGGGCAATGCTTTGTCCTTGAATTGATCTTGACCTCTGAATCATCAGGTTTACAGAAGAAAGATTGAATAATCACTCTAGAGATGAACTGCCCTGAACCAGTTTTCTGGATTACACTTTAAACACCGCAACAGATTTTTCTTCCCTGTAAGAAAAAATCAGTTTTGAATTAGTTGCTGCTAAAAGGTTCTATTTGTATCCCCTTTTCCCAAATCCCAAAGCAAGCAGCATAGGAAATAAGATGGTGTGCATTTTCCATGCTCTCTTCTCCTGACTTGAACGATGAACTACAAACCATATTTAATCTGTGTGATACAGCGCAGTGTTGCACATTTTATTTCTGCAGTCTGACAAGCATAAATGATGCAGAAATAGGGCAGGATGATCAAAACCTAAAAAGATGTAACACTGAAAGGCATTTATTGCAGAAGCATGGCTATTTGTAGAAGCTTTTGAGAAAGGGTAAAACACTGTTAGCTTGGCTACGAAGGCTCATCCTCCCACATGAACTGACGGGAAGGTGATGGGAGGTACTGCTATAGTCTGGAGTGGTAGCTCTGCCTGGA
This sequence comes from Geococcyx californianus, assembly GCA_013389885.1. NCBI lineage: Eukaryota > Metazoa > Chordata > Aves > Cuculiformes > Neomorphidae > Geococcyx > Geococcyx californianus. Next base: position 11,086 of record VWPV01005192.1, read on the forward strand.
TCAGCCTAGAAGCCTTATCCCCTGAAACACAATCACAGTATGAACGCCCACACTGCTAACAGTTTTGCACAAACATCAGGCAAGTACAGTTTGTTTCTAGGAAAGCTGAATGCACAGGTAAGATATTAAGGAACTCCTCCTACCTAAAACAGGTCAAGGGAAGGGGAAAGATTCATCTTTTCTTTAGGTCCAAACACATCATATCCCTTTTCTGTATTTTCCTGGGGCAAGTGTGGGGAAATCATGGCTCCCCGCGGTGCTTCATGAGCTGGCCCATGAGCTCTCCCCAGTTTCTGATCTGCAACACACATTGTTCAGCACCGAAGCAACATAAAGCACTTAATGTCTGAATGAGTCATTTGCAGAGCTACAAGCACAATGAGACTGCAGTAATGAAAAGGCGGGAGCTCAGAGACTATCTGTGCTGCAAAGCGAGGTGTCCCTGGGGTGTTGCTTAGGTCTTGAGCATCCCACAAGGTCCTGTGCCCCACATCCCATGAGAATCAGAGCAGCCACAAGGAAAATGCTGAGTTCCAGGAAGTGATTGGTTCTTGGCACTGGATCTTTCATGCTCCAGCCCTGCTAACTCCTTTCTATGCAGCTACGACTGGGATGCAGGGAGAGCATTTCAGTACCAGGTCCATTCAGGGAGGTTATTAGCTCCATGTTGTGGGTTTGGATGGAGCCAGGTAGGCACAATGCAAGTCTGGTGCTGTGTGCATAGTCTTGTGGATGAGTGTCTGTGGTCCGGCAGGCAGGGAGCTGCATGACATGCATGGACAGGCATGTCTAACCAGGTGTTGCTTGGAGCAGCAGCCACAAGACTCCCCAGATCCTGGGCATAGCAGCAGGACTTTTAGGAAGACTCAGACACTAGCAGCACTAAATATGTGCAAGGAGTATTTGTGACTCTTCTTCAACTGCAAGCCATGACCAAATCCACTAGATACCATAGCTTCTCTTGAATTAGAGGCAACCATACCCATTTATTGCTGTAACAAGTCATGACCTATTATGCAACATTATTGCAGATTTTTAACATCTTTCTTTGCAAGAAACTGGACTGTAGTTTTCATGTGAAAAAAACCAGCCCACTGATGTCCTGAAATAGTTTGTATGCTAGTGAGATTTAAGACAGCAGTTTCTTGTCTTCGCCCTGCTACAGATATCACAATGGCTCCTGTCCCCCTCCGCATCTCCTCCATGGGATGTTAAACCTGGAGCCTAAGGATGATGGACTAAGAATTCTCAGTGATTTTCTTATTAATTCTTTTGCCACAAATATTTTCCTCTTCCTCTTAGACTCTGAAGGTGGACATAAGATACAAAAGCAAATGAACAGCGATGTGTCTCCCCTCTCCAAATGTGGGCAGTGCACAACTATTTCAGCAGCAGTAGATCTCTGAGGCTTGTATCAGTCTGCCAAGCTGCCCACATGAGTTGGCGACTCCTAGAAAAGAGAAATATGGCCCAGCTGGGGCTATATTATTGCTTTCCAGTAGCTGCAGTGCAATGGGAAATCTTCCAGTCTGCTCCGAGAGCTTGAAGTCCTGAACTAATAGGTTGTGTATGGGAGGGAGACCTGGAAATGATGGACAATAAAAGATCAGGCACTGCACAGGCATAGAGAATCGGGAACAAGCTGATGAATGCAGTCTCTCCAGACCTCCCTATTTCTGGACTTGTTATGGTTTGCAGTGCTGCAGGCTAAATTTGAGGTCATGGGACTTTTCTTTGAGCCGTCCAATTAATTTCTGAGTGCTGCACTTCATGGCTGAGAGCTCTGATCAGCACGAGAGTAAAAAAGCACCAGCAAGCATAACAACGGTCAGCATGCTCATCAGGAGGGGCTGAATCCAGGAAACTCTTGCTGAAAATGCAAGCCTCAGCAGCCAGGACCAAGTGTCTCAGTGGGAAAGGGTAAGAAGGTGTCCTCTGTGTATGAGGCACATCAGAAAAGAGATTTTGGAGAGAGGGAAGAACAGGTCTCCACAGGGGTATCCAGATTTGTGTCAAAGGAATACATTTCCTCAAGCACCATCCACTCTGACCGAAGCACATTGTGTTCTCTTACCAGCCTCCCAGAGCACACAGATCTGGAAGGAGGTGCTGGGCACATGGTAAGCCTGACATGACAGCTCTCCACTCTTGTTAGCTCAAGGGCATCTCCTGGTATTCCACACATCCCCACAGACATCAGTCCAATCACATCTTTCTGATTCTTTGGAAGAATAGCTTTTCCTTCAGGGCAAAGAGAAAAGCCGTTTCTTAGTGCCTCATTGCAATTTTTTGCCAGTAGTAAGATAGTGACTGCACCACCCCACTGCTCCCCAACCCAAATGGTGCAGCCAAGGTCTGCAGAGCTTGCCAAGCACTGGGATTCCATCAGCACACAAGTAACTCTTCACTTAGCAGTTGTGTGTGTAGCAGGGCTTTATGTGGCTGAGATTCTGCTCTTAATTGCAGTGCTGTGAACCCAAACTAGTGCTGCAATGCTCTTCAAGCTCAGAAGATCTCCTGAAAGGACATCTGTTTGTTTCTGTCCAAGGTGCAGCTCAGTTAAGTCACCTAGGAAGCAAGTACTACATATTTCCCAAGAGGTAGAAGCAGGTCTTCAGTTCCTATGGTGAAAAATGTGAAAGGAGAGTTGGATTAATAAAGATCATCACTTCCACAAACTGAGCCTTGGTTTTCCTGGTCAACCCATTATTGGCTCCAATGACTCAAGTCAGTCTGTTTCAAGCATTGCTTTTAATTTGTTTCTGGTCTTTGTTTTGGGGTGGAGGGGAGCAGATTCTGAACACCTCTTAGAAAACTAATAGGTGTTGCTTCCTTGCCCACACAGTCTGCAGGCCCTGGCTTTGAAGCTGCCACTGGCTTTTTGGTCTGGCCATGCTTTCCTTGCTACAGTCAGGGCTGATTACAGCAAATCCCAGATCCTGAATCAGGGCAAGTGTTAATACTGTGCAGGCCTTGTTTATGTAACAGCTGCCATCCTGCAGGGATGAATCAGGGGCTTGCAGCGCTAAAAGCATTAGCTGCTGCCACCAGAGCTAAAGATGTAACTCCTGTGGCTGGTAGCACCACTACATTTATATCCTTTAGAACAAACGCTGGAGGAGACTCATGACACACTTAAAATTGGGTTATACCTACATAAGCATTTTCCTCCCACCATTATACTAAGGGAGTCTGTACACTCGTAGGACCACAGGTGTGAAAACACTGCTGATGCTGCTGCCAGCCCATCACCCAGAGCTCATCTGAGCAGAGTGTATATATCATTACTTACCAGCACAGTTTTCTACTAGCACTCACCCTCCCTTTTACGCTCAGATCTGCTCCAGCATGGGAGAAATAGAGGACATTGCAAGTGTAGGCAAGGGCCTTGGCTCCCTTGGCTTAAATAACACTCTGCTTATCTTTTCTAACACATTTTGCAACCGTTTTGGCATAATGGAGGTTCCTGTTTTTCTTTCCCTCTAGGCACATCATGCAGAGCTTGTGGGCTTCAACATGCCATCAGCTCACAGCCAGCCAGCCACCTCTGAAAAGCAGCTCTAGTTGCTTCCACAGCTCAGGAGCCAAAGACACGCTCATGGTCAGAGCAATTTCAGGTCCACACCCTAAAATACAAGTGATTCACCTTGAAGCTTTAAGATAGTTTAATTCTCTCCCTCACTCATACTGTGTCCTTTCTGTTTATGCTGTTTAACTACATTGCTCAGTAACTGCACACCTATTTACCCCTACACTTCTGTTTGATGCAGGCAAAGGTCTGGTTAATGACTGTTCAGAGACTCACTCTAAATTGCTTCCTGGCTTCTGTGTTAAAATCCACCTTTTGCTGGGACATAGCATTTATAACGCATGAAGTGCACCTTGCAGCTTCTTCCCATCTCAGCCAAACCAATCTGAAACGGCATGATAGTGAGCCCTGGGGAACAGACTTCAGGAAAATGCAGCAGCCATGTGTACTCGTTGGCTACTGTACCATGGAAAGGACTCTGTTTCTGTCAGTGCTCCCATCTCAAAACGTTAGAGCACCCACAATGGAGCTGATTCTAATTTTTGCTAGAAATGGAGCTGGAGCGCCACAGGATTTTTAGCCATATGCATCAAGGAGCTCTGAAGGGATTCTCTGGTAACTTAAGGGTGCCCTTGAATTGTTGCTTGCATGGTGACACCTTCTACCCGTACTGCTTGGCCTGTGAATACTGTGGGTCTACTTTTACTTCCAGATTCCCACCTCCAGTCTTTATCTGAGTTTGTTTCAGCTTTTCTGTCAAATTGACTCTCCCAAACACTCCTGAGAGCAAGGACTGTGGTGCAAACAGGCACTCGTTATATAAACCACTTAAATGAGACATCAGCCAAACTTGGAATGCAGATGTCAGATGAGGACAGGGTACTTAAACACAGCAGGCGAGAAGCTACAGCTCAGGGTTGATTAAGGATATTTACAGCCCATTGTGAGAGGAAATGCAGCTGTCCCCCTCCTCCTTCACTGACTTCCCCGAAGTGGGGGTTGCAATGTCCCGTGTCCTTTCATCGGGGCAGCAGGGCTGTTGTTGCCCCTCAGCCATTGCCACACAGGGACAAGTTGGGGGCTGGATGGCCCCCTGTCACACTACACTGGGACAGTGGGGCCATTGCTGCCCCTCAGCCACCACCACACAGAGATGCTCAGCCGCAGCCTTCCCGCCCGGCTCCATCCCTCAGCAGAGGGGCAGAGCAGGGGCTTCCCTCGCGTCCTGCTCTGCGCCTGGCTGCTTGCACAGCACAGCCCAGCGCTCCGGCCCCAGCTGCGGTGAAGGCTAAGCCTCAGATAAGGACACGGCCGCACTTTCCCCGGCCGAAAGGCTGTAAACAGCCGGCGGCAGCGCCAGTCTGGCGCAAACCACCGACCGGCAGGGCAGGCGGTGCAGCCCAGCCCAGAACCGCCGCTGCTCCTGCCTCACTAGCCCTGCGAGCCGGGCAGCACCGTGTGGAATCTCCCATGATGAGCCCCGTACTCCCCGCAGCCCGGCGCCGGCTCCCTGGGCTCTGCGTGAAGCTGTGTGAGCGCGGGGTCCTCCTTCCCACCGCGCGTTAGCAGGGGGCGGGCTGGTCCCGTCCCCTTCGCGTTGCCCGGTACTGCACTGCGCTGCGCTGCAGTGCGCAGTCCCGCATTGAATTGCACTGCGCTACGCGGTCCCGCGCTGCCTTGCATTGCACTGTGCTGCTTTGCGGTGTGCGGCCCGCACTGCACTGCACTGCACTGCATTGTATTGTATTGTATCACACTATGCTGCGTTACGCTGTGCGGCTCGGCTCTACGGTGCACAGCCCCACATTGCACCACGCTGCCTGGCCCCGCGGCCGCGCCCCTCACGGCTCGCGCCGGACCACGACGAACGTTCCAGACCCCCCACGCTGCGGCAGGCGCGGCGGGAAGGGAGCGGACGGGGCGCGGCTGCAGGGCGGAGGGCGGTGGCCACGCGGAGGCGGCCTGCGCGCAGCCTTCTGGGAAATGTAGTCCTGTGCCTGGCAGGCGACGCGCAGCTGGCTGAGGTGGAAACTACATTTCTCGTGGGGCGCCGCGAAGGCGCGGCCACCGCAGCCCCCGCCCCTCTGACCGCGCAGGCGCAGTGGCGAGGCCGGAACCGCTATAAGCGATGTTGTTTGGCTCCGCGGCCGTTGAGCGGAGAAGCCGCAGCAGGGGCAGCCGTCAGGCGAAGGTGAGCGGCTCCGCCCACTACTGGGAGCGACTGCTGAGGTGCAGGGGGGTGGGAGGCGAAAGCGCCGCTTTGTGCGGGTGAGAGGGCTGAGGCGGCGGCTTCGCTGCTTCTATGAGGGGGCCCCCTCCCTCATTGAAGGGGGCTGCGCGGTGACCCTCACGCTGGGGCTGCACAACTGGAGTGGGGATCCTTTCCTCAGAAGGAGGGGGAGAGCTCTTGTTTATGCCGGAAGGTGGTCGGGAAGGTGGTCAAGAAGGTNAGGGGAGGGGGGCTTGTCCTTCTATTCCTCTCTCTTTCTCTCTCTCCCCATTCACGCATGTTCCGGGGCGCAGGGCGGGGGCCTGGCCCGCACCGCTGCCGCAGGCGATGGGGAGGTGGGCCTCGCAGCATCCTTGCCTGGTGCTGGCACACGCAACACTGGGGCGGGAGCGGGGGCTGGAGCTGGCGGGGCCGCTTATTTCGGCGATGGGGGTGGAGACGGCTTCTACAGGGGCAGCCCGGCCCGCCGAGCCAACCTGCTGGAACAGAACCAGGCTTCTACGCTCGTGCTGGTTAAAGACGAGTATAAAATGTAATAAAACAGAGTTATAAAACAAAATCTGGCAGTGGGAGGTGATTTTCTGTTGAGGACTCTTGATTCTCCTCCTGACCTTACTGTGCAGTTTGGGCTGAGGGAAAGCCTCCTACACTGAGGATGTGATAGCACTCAGTGCATGTTCATGCTTAATGATAGCTCAAGCCTATGCAGTAAGTGAATAATGCTAGAGAGTAGGTATATATTTTTCACTAAAGTGCGTATGGAGTGATGAATTTTGTCATGCAATATCCCTAGAGAAAAATTTTGCAAAATTTTGTTACTGTTAAGTTGTTGGGCGTGTGCAACTTTAGATGCTAACTAATAATTTCAGGGATTTTTATCTTCCAAGTCAAGCTTCTCAAGGTTTTGACTAAATAGTGTAGCTATTACTTTTATCTGTCAGATTGCATAATTGCATTTCAGAGTTCCAAGGGAAGGAAGTATGACAGTACTCCAGTGCATTGAGGATCGTTTTAATCTTTGGTTACCTCAGGGTATGTTTAAACTAGATCAGGAGAAGTTAGTCTTGTGTGGGTTTTCAGAGTTACATTGTTACAGTCCTGCTGTAATAAGGCTTTTTTACATTTGCTTTCTGATTCTTATTTAAAAAATAAACTCTATAAACGGATGACTAAAAGCCATTGCATGTTTGGCATAACATATAATGAAGTGTAATTTAATTATTTTTCAGATATCTGAGGTGAAAATACACATATAAACCCTGGCGTTTACCGAAGATGAAAGACATCGACATAGGAAAAGAGTACATTATACCCAGTCCCGGGTATAGAAGTGTGAGGGAGAGAGCTGACTCAGTACAGCATGAAGAACAGGAAGGGTCAAAATTTCAGCATGTTAAACATAAGGTCAGTTTTTTTTCATTGTTTGTTTTGCAGTCTATGCATATTAAATTACATGCAGCAAGAGCCTTTTTGCTGCGCCAGCACTATATAGGTTCACGGCATTGAAGGTCAATAGTGAATTTTCCCATTTGTGTGAGAGGTCATCCCAAGGGGTTCTCTAGCTATCTTAGTAACAAGCTTGAGCACTTACTAAGCATTTTTCACTCTTAAATGTGACTTTTTAGTAACACTTGAACAAAATACTTCTCTAGTATTCAGATCTTGATGTGAATTCAGGAAGTGTTTTAAGCTTTTCTGCTTTAGAGGATCATTGCAACCAAGTAACAATGGTGAGGAGCTCAGCACAAATCGCTCACCATTCAGTGTTGGCAGCTGGAAAAACTTAATCATGCCATGCTTTTCTCAGATTAATTTTCTAAAGCAGATGTTTAGTTTGCTGTAGTAGCAAGACCTTTACTTTTTGTCAGATGGAAGCGATCTGTATTGACTATTCTCTTGTGCATCTGTATATAACATGGTGAGGTGCTGTCATAACTAATTCTAGGTTAATTTTAGAGCTGAGTCTTGAAATAACCACTGGCTTAGACCTATCGCCATTGTTCTGAGCTTGTAATGTTTAGAGCTTGCTCTCACAGAAAAGAATGCATATACCAAGTGCTATAGCACAGAAACCTCCTCAGATAAATGGAAACATCCACACTGGTGAAAGATAAGAAACTAATAACATGTGCCAGTTAAAGATTAAAAATAATAGCTGCTCTGAATGCTAACACTTAAATATTTTTGTGTATTCTACTCTTAAGCTTTCCTAAAATACTAGTGTAGAACTTTCTGAAGCCAAACATAGTACTGCCCATGTCTGGTTTTTGCAATGACAAGGTGCTTGCAAATGTGTTGCTGGGCATTCTGAGTAGATTGCCTGTGACAGCCCTGGTGTGAAAGGGTTATAAATAGAGAAACTCACTGTATTTGTATGGAAGAATTGTGAAGGCTTAATGTTTGACTTTTGCTGTATTATACTGGACACTGAGAGACTATATACTTGAGATAAGGCTTACCTTGTTTCACTGGAGCTTAAAGGGGTTTGCTGTGTGTTTTTCATGTGGTCTGACTGCTGCACTGCTGTTTTCTGAGATTGGAGTGATCTGCTCTGCAGCATGCTGAGTGCAGTTTGCACTTGCAGGCCCTGCAGCTCCTGGTGTCCCTGCAGGCTCTATGACTCAGCAGACTCTCGCTGACGGTGTTCTGAGGGAGGTGGTGTCTGATTGCATTAGAGGAGGCACTGATGCAGAACTAGGAGCCCTCTGGAATCATAGTATAGCTTCTTAACAGCATTTATTATGTTGATGTGATGGGCCTGCCATCCTCTGTACCCCATCCAGTAGTTAATCTGCTCTGTCACATTAGTGGTGACAACAGTGATGGCATTGGTGGGTGGCTTTGCATCCTGACCAGTGGCTGTAGAGTTAAGCAGTAATCATAGCGCATTATCTCTGCACATTTGTCTGCATCATCTAATTATGTTGATGTCAGGTCTAACTTTTCAGGTCAAAATCTTTATTTTACTTCTAAATCTTTCAAATGAATGAAATCAATCAAACCAGCATACTTACTTTTTTTTCCTGAAGGCTGAAAGTAAGCAATGTCCTGCGTGTTTGTGCAGTGTGACATTAAAATCTCTAACTCTGAGGCAGCTTCAGGTCAGCTTAACTCTGTAGTCTTGTTTACCCTTCTGCTAGAATTTGATTTGCTGCCTATGGCTACAGGGTAGTAGACAGAGAACTGATTGCAAAATGGATTCTGTAAAATTTGTGATTACTGATGCAATAAAATGGCTCACTCCAGTTCTTGCCTAGAACTTTTTCTGATTTGGTTTCTCTAAGTAGAAGAATGAACCTAATTTATCTTGCTAATGGAATTGGCTAGTTCTGACAGGTTACCGATTTTATTTGTTATGTATCTTTTTCAGTGTGGCAGGGTTGAGTTAATTTCTAGCTCAAACACTGGTAGCCTTTTATTTACTTGTAGCTTGCATGTATACAATTCATAAACACAAACAGCTCTGAAGTTGTTGCTGCATGTCCGTGAGATTAAATCCTGCTTACTTACAAGTTATTGAGGTTAAGTAAAGTTATCCAAGTTACCTGTTCATTTTTGAGTACCATGCTCCTTCCCTTTTAGTTGAAACAAGTTCGGGTTTCAGCAGCATTCTTGGCCTTATCACTTGTTGGGATGCTTTGTATTGTTGGTAACAGGGATAAGCAAAGACTACATAAGGCTGAGCTTCGCATGTGTTGATCAAGTACTTCCTTTCTACCTGTGACAAAAGGGTAAGAGCTGTAGGTCAGCTCTTAATGTTTCAAGAGGAGAGAAGGGATGGTGTCCTTTGCTACTTTATCCTTTATGAAACCTGGAATTGGGTCAGATGCTCAAGCTGGCTTATTGGGTACTTTTTGGTACATCTGGTGACAAGGCACTGGAGGGCTGATGTTATGAGGAGGGGTAGGACCATCAACAGTTCAGATAGAGGGGATAGGCTGTAGTGGAACTCTGTCATTTGGACAATAGTCTAGTGTGCCATCATTAGAGATTTGGGAACTCGGATTTCTTTGGCAGAAATCCTAGCTCAGCATTTGAACTAGCTTAATCAAAAAATGCCAAAGCTGTAAGCATCATCTGTATTGGAAGTAACAAACTGCAAGCAGATGAAGGCTGTTATTTCACCGCTAATGTTGGATCTTTCTGGAGTGTGGGTTTGGGACTGTTCTGCATCAGAATTAGACTGCATGAGGCAGACCTCTTGCTGATGTGTTGCCCAGGTGCCTTTTGCCTTGTAGAATGAGGTGGAACTGTGGTGTTCTCTCTGAGGAGGGTACAGGAATGTGCTGCTTCTGGTAGTCAAGGACCACTGGTTAATGGCTACTCAGGGTGACCACTTCTGGCAGGGCTACAGGTACATTTTACTGGTCAGTAACATGACTCATTGGTTTTACTGTTGTCTGTATTGCTGCATTTTTACATATCCTTCTTAACTTGAAGTGCACAAGACTAGTTGATTACCTGATCAAGGTCTTTGTAGGAGAAACACCTATTTTACTGCTGAGCCAAGGTCCCAGAGCCTTTTTGTTTCTCTGCTTTGCCTTGCATAAAGGTTGTATTCAACTTTGCTCTTTCTGTCCTGAAACCTTCATGCTGGTTTCCTGCTGAAAGGATGCTGTAATGAGTGTTCATGACAATAGTGAAAACTTGCAATTCTTTCCTTAAAAGCTTAAATGCTGTTTGGTCACAGCCTGAACGATCACTTCTTTGAAAGACTGGAGCTTTACAAATAGGCTTCCTGGAATCATAATTGAAATCATGCTGCAATGTAAATGGGTCTAATCCAACATTTCCTGATGCTTAATGGGAATGTTGCTATAGAAATTTGGATCTCTGAAATAGGGACTCTGAGACTGAAATTCAAAAATTTTTGTTCAGCTTGTAAATGTATATATTTACCTCATGAATAAGTTTCTGCAATGTGTTCTTATAACAATTGTTTTTTAAGTCTTTGTTGGAGACCTTAATGTATCTTAGAAAACAGGATGTTAACTACATGTTCCCAGTGCCTTATACCATACTAATTTGGCTTATTTTATGTGGGGATATGACTCTCTGAAAATAACGTGTAGGTACACTTACTGTCTAGCACTGTCAGTGGTCTTTGTAAGAAGCTGTTACTTTATCAATGAATAAAAATTAAGGTATGTTCTGAAATATTGATTTATATGTGCGCTTTTAGAACCTGTTGTTCTCAGAATGCTTGTGTGCTCTTCAAGTTGTAGCTGGAATAGCTGTATTTAGGTTTTTTCTCATGAAAGCAATGTGTCCTGAGGAGCAAGGCAGACTCCGTTGTGTCCAGGAAGTATACAATAAAATGACAAATGAGGAAGAGAAAGTTTGTTCTCAATGTGGATTTGGAATAGGCTCTCCTTGGATGTAGACTTCATGATTATATGATGAAACAGCAGGCAAGTGAGTGTCTTGCTTGCCTACCTGGTTATCTCTGCAACAACAGAAGAGGATGTAGGAGCAGCTTGTTCTCATGATACACAATGCTTGGCAGCACTCAATTCTTAACCCTAAGTTAACAATGCTATGCACTAATTTACAAATTTTACTCCCACTTGTGATTTGTTCTGACTGGAATGTAGTGTTCAGGATTAGGTTCTTGCTGCTGAAGCATGACTGTCTGCACTGTCTGTGGTAAGCCTGGAGTGTGGATTGCTGCATTTGAAGACACTGGGTGGTGTGGAACAGTAGAGATTGCTTTAAACATGCAGGAAAAATGTGTTGCTAACTTTAGGTGTCAGAAGCCTACTAGCACTTGTGTCCTCACCTTGATCTCTTGTTTTTCAGGTTTGTCTCTGACATCTTTTGCCAAAGACAGCAGAGAATGTGTTCAGAACTCACTGGAGTTGATGTAAATCCTTCAAGCACTGATAGCTTTGAAGTGATTTATCACTGACTGTCCAATAGTCAGATCTACTTTGCCTCTCAGCCTCTCTGGAGCATCTGAAGTGTCTGAAACAACTGTGCTAAATAACATGTTCAAAAATAGGGATGTGATTATAGCCTGTGTACTAGCACCTTGGCACTCCATACTCAGAGCAGGCCTAGACAGCTTAGTTAAGCTTTTAGTTATACTTGAAACTGCTGGATGTATCTGCCTTTTTCCAGAAGATTTTCATAAACAAGTTAACACTTTTTGAATTGCAACCTGAGTAGGTTATTAAGGGCCATAGGTGTTCTGAATTGGTCTCTACACAGAAAGATATTGCTATATGGCTGACTCGGATTACAGCTAGAAGCTGCAATAGTTTGAGCAGATGACTGTGCTCACTGCATGAGAAAGTGAAACTGTGGTTGACTACTTGAGTGCTAGACTCATTTTAATTGCCACCCAGCTGAGAGTCTCATTGGTGTTTGGCTGTGCTGAGATACACAGGAACATAGCGAATCTGGATGTGTGTTCATATATTTCTGAAACTTGTAACTGCTGCCATCATGTTCTGTCTATGGCTACACTTAACAGTGTGAGGATTTGTCAATGACAGACTACACACAGTCTTAGATACCCTATTTTCTCAGATTATAGCTGGTCAGGGAGGACTCAGTTTAGGTTGTGTTGCTGTAAAATATGTAAAACTGACACAGGTGCAGGTATATAACTGTAAATCTAAATTCTTATAATAACTTAAACCTAGAATTGGAACTACAACTTTTGTGCTTTTGTGTCCTCTCCTGTAGTTTGTCTGCAAGGAGATACTTATTTAGTCATCAATGGCTTGATTTCCACATGGAGACCCATGGCATGGTGTCCCTCAGAGGTCTGTACTGGGACCAGTGCTGTTTAATATTTTCATCGATATAGAAAACAGGATTGAGTGCACCCTCAACAAGTTTGTAGATGACACCAAGCTGAGTGAGGCAGTTGTCACACTAGAAGGATGGGGTGTCATCCAGAAGGACCTGGACAAACTGAAGAATGGGCCTGTTAAAACCTCATGAAGTTCAATGAGGCCAAGTGTGAGGTCCTACACCTGGGTCAGGGCAACCCCTGATATCAATATAGGATGGGGGACAGATGTGATTAGGAGCAGCCCTGTGGAGAAGGATTTGGAGGTGCTGGTTGATGAGAAGCTCAACATGAGCCAAGAGTGTGTGCTTGCAGCCCAGAGAGCCAACTGCATCCTGGGCTGCATCAAAAGAAGCATTGCCAGAAGGGTGAGGGAGGTAATTCTCCCCCTTTGCTCTGCTATTGTGAGACCTGGATTATTGTGTCCAATTCTGGAATCCCCAGGATAAGGATATGGAAATGTTGGAATGGGTCCAGAGGAGGCAATGAAGATGATCTGAGGGCTGGAGCACCTCTGCTATGAGAACAGGCTGAGAGTTGGGTTTGTTCAGCTCCAGGGGGATCTCATAGTGGCCTTGTAGTACCTGAAGGGGCTGCAGGAAAGTGGGGAGGGACTTGTTATAAGGGCAAGTAGTAATAGGACAAGGGGGAATGGCTTTAAATTGGAAGGGGGAAGATTTAGATTAGACATTAGGAAGAAATTCTTCACAACAAAGGTAGTGAGACATTGGCCTAGGTTGCCCAGGGAAACTGTGGCAGCCCCTTCCCTGGAAGTGTTCAAGGCCAGGTTGGATGGAGTCTTGAGCAGCCTGGGCTGATGGGAGCTGGTTTGGAATGGACTTCAAAGCCCCATTCAGTTCCATTCTATGATTTCCTGGGACTGTTATGATAAAAATGGAAACTTATGCTCTTAAACTTCATTGTTTGTATTGTCACTTGACTCTTCTATGAAGTAGGAAGGGCGACAGTATTTGTCCAGTGATCTTTGGAAGACTTATATGAAAAGTTATGCTGGGTGAGGTTTGTTTTAAAGTCTATCATACTTGCTCTCTGCATCAGTGCTCTTAGAAATTTTTTAATTGGTCTACTCATCATCAAAAGTGGATATGGAACAGATTAACCATCAGAGAAAGACAGCTTTTGGTATCTTTTCCATTGTAGTGTTCCTTGCTAGTGCTGGAGAAATTCTGCCTTATGGCTGTCTCAACTTCAAGGTGCAGTTAGAGATGCCAGAAGGATTTAGTACATTTATCCAAACTACTGGAAAATCTGACTTGAAATGAGTTTAAACTCATATGCAGGGAGTTCTGGTGACTTGACAGATGATTATTAGATTTTTAGCATTCATATCTTAGTGCTAAGGACTAGTCAGTTGTAGTCTGAACTGCATACTATAAGCAGACTGTTCCACAAACAGGATCTGTATTTCAGTCTCTTTTGAGGACTAAGGTTACAGTATTTCAGAGTCAATGTGTTTGGAGCCCTGAGGTGCTTACTTTGAGTTTGCTAGTTCATTGCCACTTGAGTGGAGTGCCCTTTGCTTTTGGAAGCTGTGTGGGTAGAGGAAGGTGAGTTGAAAAAAAGGCTGTTGTGTGAGGTTCAGTAAATGCTATGATGTTGAGGCTTTGATTGTCATTCACTGATGGCTCCACTACACAAAGTTTGAGTTTAAAGACTTCCCTGGATGTTGCTGGTGCTAAACTAACTGATGTAGCTTCTATTGTGACCTAGCTTTGGCATGGCCTGGGTAAAGGATATTACTGGAAGGATACCTCCAGCATATGGCCAGCTGCATGCAGTTCAGGATAGCAGAGATTACCTGAGCAAGCTGGGAGCCAAATGCTCAGCCTGTGCTGTGCTAGTCTTGTCTCCTTAGTGAGGAGTTAAGTTCCCAGCTTTGTGGTCAGAGCACTTGTAGACTGCTAATTCTGTAAGGCAATTTAGAGTTAAGGCTGTTCATTATTTCCAGTTCCAGAGGGGTCTGCTGTTACTTCACACACACTGACAGTATGGTGTATAGCTCCAGTGTTGCATGAGCAGTGTACAACCTCAGCTCTGAATGAGTCCTGCATGCTTTGATGACAAGATAATGAATACTAGTTCTAATAGAAAACATAAGACATGGTTTCATGCATACCAGAAACCTAAGCAGGTGCACAGCTGCTAATCAGATGTGTACACAACAACCACTGGTGCAGAATCTTAAAATGAACACAACATGCCAAATTGCATTTCTTGGATTGCAGGAATAAGTGGATTTGCCAGGGAAGGGTTCAGAACATCTTGCCTCATTGCTAATGCTTGCCAGAATTCAAGGACAAGGTCAAATAAGCAGTGTTCCTGGAAGAAACTGATATACCTGTTGTCATCAAGGACTTTATGTGCATCAAGAAAAAGTGCTTAGTATGTGACTGGAAAATATTCAGGCTCATCACAAACATCCATACTCTAATCTGATTTGGCTACACAGCCCTTATAGCAGGTGCAGGCATTGCTGGAAGACTCCTGCTCTAGTCTGAGGATGCATAAATTCAGGTTAGCTTCAAAATGCTGATTTCGACTCAAATTTAGACTCAAATGCTAATTTACCTTCTAATACTAGCCCAGAAGAGCAGCTGCAGAGGGCTTGTGTAATTAGTGTGTTAGAGTGACTGGACTTTTAGCTGTTGAATCTTTGAACTCCTGTGGCAAATCAGAGCACACCTTTGAACAGTTAATTTTCTTAAATGCAGCTGTCCCGTATTTCTCTTATTTCTGCATTTGAATATATGGCTGGTGCTGTAAACACCTGATCCTCCCTGTTGCAGAAGCTGGGAAGGCAGCAGGGACATGAGATTTCATTTATATTCCACTTTTCAGGAGGTGAAAGAAAATGGAAGCCCGAACTTCGCTTGGATCACTGCAGTAGTCCTGGAGGCTGTAGCTGTAATTCCTAGTTGTCCCAAACTGATGGTCCTCTCTTGCTATTGTGTGAATTCAGCTCTGATGTCTGTAATCAATGCTTGCAGAGGTCCAAAGGATCAGTGCCTCCTTCCTCATGCCCATTGTGATTCAGCCTGGTGCCTCCTTGCTGCCCCTGCTTCAGGGAGACAGCTGGTATGCATGGATGATGCACTAAGCTAGTTTTAAATAGGCTCATGTTCTAATTGAGGAGGGTATTATAAAGCTTTCAAACTACAGAGTAGGCTGGGAGTCTGATGCTGCAGATCTCCCTGTTAGTTTGTAGACTGTGTACTGCATCAAGTCTGGTGAAAAGAGATGAGCAATACTTAGTGGAATAAAAAGTTCATAGAGTGCTTATAGCTTCACCAAGTGATGATGTTTTGGACCTGCAAATCTAATACCACATTTTTAGGTGCTCCTGGTTGATGACTTCCAGAAGTCTGGACAACAGTGCTTTAGGGATTGCTTGTGCTACCTGTAAAAGCAGTGTCTAAAACCCTCATCACTTTCAAATGGGAATATGCTTGGAAAGACTCAGCAATTTTGGGGAAGAAGGATGTAGTTACAACTTTAGAGTATCTTTTTCTGGACTCTTGTTTTATTTTGGCTTAGCTATCCTTTAGTGGAGACAATTGATCCTGTGTTCCCCAGCCCATACAAACTAATAATAATCTTGTTTTGAAACACCAGTCCTTTAATGAAGTCTCTTAAAGATTTTGAAACTATTGTTCAGACTGGAGTTTTAATATGGAGAATGCTTTAAGCATGGAGGAGGACTGCTGATCGCAGAATTCTGCTTTTCCCTATATGCCTACCTACTTCTGAGCTGTGTTCTGCTGGTGTGTTAATTTCCCATTTGCTTTTTGTACAAAGGAATGAGGAGGCCTGCTGAGCTCTGCCTTCTAAGTGCAGGAGGTGGGAGTTCCTGTTCCACTTTGTTGCCAAATGACAGTTCTTTACTGCTTAAATAAAACAATTTTAACTTTTGTGTAATAGCAAGTCAACCACTCTAGCTTTTCTATTCTATATCAGCTGCAGGGATTAATAAAAGAAGCCTTCATATGTCTGCTCTAGTTTCCTGCCAGGTAGCAGTAGGACCGGAAAAGATGTAGCTTCTTCCCTGCAGTGATCTAAGCCCTAGAAGGTGTTCTGCCTCATGGAAGAGGAGAGCATGATTGTTTGGTGGGTGGGGTTTGATTCATATGTTGACTACGTATGCATCAAATTCTTTCTCTAAGATGAATAAGAGATGGAAAATCTGTTTTGCTTGGCCTCCAGGCTTGTCTGGATTTCCTGTCATCACTTGATGTTACAGTTTTCAAACCAATAAATTGCTATCTTCTGCATTAAATAGGAGACTGCCTGCATGAAAGACTACCACCTCACTGGTCTGTGGTTTTTTTCCCCCCCACATACAATACAGCTGCCTCCTTTCTCTTCACCTGCTCCTGCTTCATCCTGAGAAATAAATGCCAATGTTGGCTACTTAGTGGATTTTCAGAAGTTTTCTTCTATTCCACATTTTTAAGTTTGTGTGCCTTTCTGTGCAGTGTTCTTCATGCCCCTTTTGCTTCCTGCAGAACTTGTCTTGCTCACTACTGTTCTGTATATTGGACAGCTGTTTAGCTTGACTCATAAATTTTATGTATTTCCACAGCCTTCTCATATGAGCTTGGTATGTGGATTTTTTACTTTGTCTTATTCAGTGAGTAAATAGTTTTCCTTGATCTTAGATTTATTTTCCTCACCTCACTCAGACTTTCTGTCATAATATGAGCCGCTTGTGTCATATTCCTGGCTCTCACATTACCTTATGTGCCTACCATTGCTATGACTGATTGGTTGGACAAGTAACCAATGGACAAGGAAGTTGTGATAGCAGGTGCTGGAAGGGTTCTGTTGTGCTCCCAAGTTGCAGGAAGTGAGGGGGATCAGGTGTGCTTCTGTTTCTCTGTCTCTCTGTGAGCTACTGGTGAAGGAAAGAGCAAGATAAGATCATAT
This sequence comes from Geococcyx californianus, assembly GCA_013389885.1. Taxonomy (NCBI): domain Eukaryota; kingdom Metazoa; phylum Chordata; class Aves; order Cuculiformes; family Neomorphidae; genus Geococcyx; species Geococcyx californianus. The sequence goes on from VWPV01005192.1 coordinate 28,588, forward strand.
GTGTAGTACTTGCTCAGTGCTCTGGGGATTGCTCTTGGGATTAAAAGTTTACCTGTGCTATTCCTGTGTTAATTTTCTTTCATCTGTTGAATTGTATCAGCCTGTGCCCAGGTGTAGCATGACTTCACCAAATACAGAGTGCGGAACCAACACCCTCTGGTAGGAGCTGCCCATGGCTTCACACGCTTTCTTGGAATCCATTGGCTTTTAGCAAGTTGCTGCATAAATGATTGCTGTTCTGTCATGCATTTAAGCTATGATATCCTATGTGAGTTTAAATATTCTGATTTTTAGTACATTTATGCATTTGACATTTACAACATCCTATGTCAGAATTCTTAAGTATGCCTTGTGCAAAGACTCATTAATTTCACTAAGTGCCCCCATTCTTCTGTTGTGAGAACAGTCATTCCTTAGTGTTATGTGGCATTCATGACTTTGTGGCTCTCCCAAATACCTGCACCTTAAAATAATAAGGCTTCAGAAACCTAAATTAACAATGTTTGGGTTGTTACTGGGTTTTGTACTTAATTCTTTTGCTCTAGAAATGCACTGTAGAATCGTAGAATTGCCTGAGTTGGAAGGGACCCAAAAGGATCATCAAGTCCAACTTCTCTCCATACACAGGACACTCCCAGCATTCACACCGTATGACTGAGGGCATTGTCCAAATGTTTCTTGGATGCTGGTAGATTGGGTGCCATGACTGCTTCCCTGGGGAGCTGTTCCAGTGCTCCACCACCCACTGGGTGAAGAACCTTTTCCTAATAGCCAACCTAAACCTCCCCTTGCATGTCTTCCTGCCATTACCTCTGGTCCTATCATAGGTCACAAGAGAAATATCAGCACCTCTTTCACCTCCTTCCCTTGTGAGAAGGCAGTAGTGCTTAGGAGTCTCATTTCTCGCTAAACTATGCTTTGAAGGTTTTCTAATATGACACAGAACTGTATGGCTTATCTTAATTGTGCAGTGGTGTGATGCATTTGTTTCTTGACTGTCTTCCATGTGGGATTCTGACAACCTTGCCAAGATGGAGGAGTGTTTTGGATTAGGGGTTTGCACTTATGCTTGCCTCTCTGCTAAGAGATTCTGAAGGCCTTTCAAAGGCAGTGCCTTAGTCTCTTATCAGTATGTCTTTTCCACCTATGCTGAGAAAGTTTAGTTGTCACAGTGAGTGTTTAAGAATGTTGCTGCCTAAAAACAGTGTCTTGCAATTGTGTTCTCTTATTGAAGAAACTATTCTTGTTTGTGAGTGGTGAAAAGCTTTGTCAATGCTGAGTGGTTTTTTTTTCTAACTCCTAGAGGCTTTCTATATTCTGAAAAACAATGATTCTGCAAATAGCCTGTGGCATCACTTACAAAAACCCTTGTTGTTAGCAATGTAGTGTTTGGGTAGATCTGCATGGGTTCTTGCTAAGGGTAAATTAGCTATGAATTCCTCTGCTGTAACCAGAAAAGCGGTAGTACAGAACTTCTCCCCACTGTTGAGTCCATTGAGACATCACTGGTGGGTCTTGTGTTCATGCTGATTTGTGTAGATTTAGTAAGGAGGTATTGCTTTTAGTGAGTCAGTAATTCAGAATTGAGCAAGAAGCCTTTCAGATTGTGAGAAATCATTTATATTGCAAGTTTTACATTTGAGTCATAATGTGTCATAATGTTGGAAAGGTCATTTGTTTATTACTTTGCTGTATTGTTTTGTAATCATAGCTTTCAGTTCAATGAAAAAATTGAGATCAGGACTGGTGTATTGTTGATATCAGCTTAGGCACTATTTAAATACTTTGGTTAATTTAAAGAACAGGTTTCTGCTATTATAAGTTTCCTATTCTTGTCCTTCAAACAACTGGAAGCTAGGAGTCTTAATGTGTGTCATGGTTTAGCCTTGGCCCAACTGATTTTGGCAACTAAACCCAAGCAGTTAGGCTCCCAGTTCCCTCTCCCCACCCCCAGGGAAGGGGAAATGAGAGGAATCAGCTTAGATGAGACTTACCTGAAGTTAGAAAACTGATTCTGCTTTAGCTCAGACCACAACAACATGCTTACCTGTTAGTGTAGTACAGGCTGAGTCTCTGATAAATGCTGGCATTTCTGGCAAAATTACATGATGTGAAGTTAGGAGCCAAGTGCTTGTTATTGATGCACATATAGTGCTTTGCAGATACGGTGTTTTTAGGAGGCTACAAGGCACTTACAGTTGCTGTTTTCACAGGAATAAAAACCTTTGCTCTGGTAAGACAACTAAAAAACTTATACTTGGTATCTCTGAGGCAGCCAGAAAGATTCTTACCTCAGCACTGAATTTTTTTTCCACAAAATAGTGCCATTTCAAAAAAATAGAATACAAACAGGTAACGCGGCCCTACAATAAGTAGTCTATGAAGTAAGCAGAACCAATAGTGAGTCCTTTGGGAGTAGAGATAGCAACCTAATCTCCTAAGGTAGTTTTGCCACATTAGCTTCTGATGAAAGTTTTGTTTGAGCTCTGCAACATTTTAACTACTGCATATCATTGCTGTTTCCTTTCTCCTCTTAGAGTAGCATTTGTCTGCCTTTCACTGGGGCTGTGGAAAGCTGAGATAAGGCTTGCCTTTCAGGTGGTTGTTAATAATGTTGCTGAGCAATTGAGTGTGGTTAGGAATAGAGAAAATTGTCATCTTTGTTCCTGTTAGTTTATGGAAGAAGAGAAAATGCAGGAAACAAGATGAAAGAAAGTACAATTCTGCTTAATGCATATTTCTTTTAATCTAATCCAAGGTATTTTTGAAGAAGGGAGCTTAGTATTGTGGAAATAACTTAATTTTTCTGTGGATGAGAATATCTACATTTATGAAGAATGTATGTCTTAATTTCACTGTTGTAAGACAGTCTTCGGTTTCCTGAACTGATGTAATAGGTACTTGATTTTGTATTTTTCTTCCATTGTATTCCCTGCAACAGGATGCAAGATTAGTCTGGTCTTTCCATTTATCTTTTGAATGCACAAGCACAGTGCTGGTGTTAATCTAGGTTTTCCAAATGCAGCAATGCAGATCTAGAGTGTGTGCCTTCCATGTCTCTGCTGCCAGGCTGAAGCCTATCTTTTAAGACATTGGAGTGCTAGTGATTGCTGTGGTACAATAATTCACTGCAGAAAAAGGTGCAAAGTTGCTGGAGTCAGGAGTCATGGAGTTTAATCATAGTTTTGAAGTCTGACTTTGCTGTCTTCCTTGTCAAAGCAGATTGAATGCCAGGATGCCTTGGAAGCAGCTGCTCGGGCAGAGGGCCTGCCACTGGACACCTCTGTGCATTCCCAGCTGAGAATGCTGGATGAAGAGCATCACAAGGGCAAATACCACCATGGCCTGAATGCACTGAAACCCATACGGACTACTTCCAAGTAAGTTTTTTGGCTACAAAAGGACTGATATGGTGTTTGCTTTTCAAACCAGTCACAGAGCAGAATTGCAGCTGTAGGTCTGCTGACTGATATGGAAAACATTAGGATTTATTTAGCAAGTGTGATTGGTGCGGGCCCTTCTGAATACTGTCAGTGAGAGGAGGCTTTGTTTTTCTCAGGGATTTACAATGCTGTTTCTTTTTTTATTGGTTTGTGATTGTGTGTTTTTTTCTTTTAGACATCAGCACCCTGTTGATAATGCTGGGCTTTTTTCCTGCATGACCTTCTCCTGGCTCACTCCTTTGGCCCACAGAGCATACAAGAAAGGGGAATTGTTTATGGATGATATATGGTCTTTATCAAGGCATGAGTCTTCAGATGTCAATTGTAGAAGGTTCCGTATTATTTTCTTGTCTCTTTGTGTTTTAATACATTAGTTCACAGGCAGTGACATAGTATTGCCCTAGAAAAGCAGCATGGATATTTTGTTCTACCTTTCTCAGAATAGTGGAGTTCATTTTATCCTTCATAGACCTCCTACTGTTGCACTGTTTCTGTACTTCTGCCAGTTTTGGTGAATTAGAAGGATTCTGTTTCTAGGAGTGTTTTACAATTGCTTTTCTGATTTTATGTCTTTATTTTTTATTATAACAAAGTTCTTAAGGATACACTGAAAAAATCCTATGCTAAAATAATGAAAAGAAATACTGACAGTAGCAAGGTGATTTGAGTACGGCATAGATCTTGCCATCAGGCTAAATGAGACTTTTTCTCAGGTTTTGACTCCACAACTCTTCTGTCAAAAAAAAAATTTATATTGCCTGCCAAAAAGACTTCAGGCAAAGCAAAAATTACTTCTGTAGAAGTAATACAATGTAGATATTTCAACATTGAGATATTTTTCTTTACCTCACAAAATGTACCATGTATTTATTTTTCTTTATCTAGTAATTTTTGTTGCTCTCAGTTAGGAAGTGCTTGGAATTTTCACCTGTGAGATTGTGCCTTCTCCCATGGTGAAAAGGTTATAACACAAGGCTTCTGTTTTTATTAGACTGGAGAGATTGTGGCAAGAAGAACTGAATGAAAGTGGGCCCGATGATGCTTCTCTCCGGAGAGTTGTCTGGATTTTCTGCCGCACCAGGCTCATCATTTCCATAGTGTGTCTGATGATCACGCAGCTTGCGGGTTTTAGTGGACCAGTAAGTAATAGCCATCCTTTTTTTTAAAAACCCCGGAGGGCTCCATCTCATGGCCAACTGTAAAATCTTAAGATTTCATTGCAGAATCACTTAAATGTTTTGACTAGCTAGAAATTTTGGGGTGAAGCTCTAGAGTGAATCAATAATCCATGATAGGTTTCCTACAGCTGGTGGATCAGTTGCTGAATACTGTGGCCAAGTTCTTGGAGAAGGGAGGGGGAGTTTGGGTATCTTGGAGGAAATGCACACTTCGTTTTTTCTTTTTTGGTTTTGAGCATAGTTTAAAGTTCTTAACTGGTACATGGTCTTTTTGCATACAGTTCTTATGTACAGGTCTTTTAATTGTTTTCTTTTTTTTTTTGCAATTCTGTAAACTCATCTTGGAATAAAACTCAAGTCTGATAAAACACTAATCTTAGATTATTGGCATTAATAGCACAGTCTTCAAGAAGTGGAACGAAACAATTTTACTAGAGGACTACTTAAAAATTAATGTGAGCTGGTCTCGAAGTCTGTGGGTATAGTCTTTACTGATCCTACAGAGAATGGTCAGACAGTTCGATGTAGAAGTGCTAGAGTACGCTCTTGCCTATAGGAACTGCTGCTGTTTGTTGCTATGGGTCGTAATGGAGATAACAACATGGGACTATACATTCACACCATTTGTCACCTGTTTGTTGCACTTGCTGTGCATATTTACAGTTGAAATTTTGACTAAATTTATTCTCTACACATTTCCCTTGAGGAGTAGGAGCAGTATTACTGCTAGTAGTACACGTTTCAGTGTGCTGGTAAGCTGGAGGTTCATTTCTTGGGTAAGTACGCTTGGGTGCACTGTTAGGTGAAATGTCTTTTTAAAATGTTTTCCTGCTTGTAAATGTCTTATCAAAATGACATTCTGCTTTTCAAGTGTTTTTGAAGTTTTCCTTGTTTCATGTAATATGAATAACAATAAATGTTTCTGTGATATCGTTTTCTTGGTAATTTATAGTAGCTTGTATTATAAACCATACGAACATACATTGGTAATTAACGTTAAGTCATGATTAAAGTTTTAACAGTGCTAGCTTTCCCTAAGAAGAGCTTCTGTCATTGTTTCACTACAGGGCTTAGTAGCTGCTTTTATCTTTAACAAAGAATTTGCAGCATGGTTGCCCCTAATTTTTGTAGTGTGATTTCCTCAGTTTGTCTCAGCCAAAATGCTGAATGAGAGAGTGCAGGAGGGGAAGGAAAAAACCAAACCATCTTGACCAGGCTAGGGGCTACTGCTGCAACTGATGCTCAATTTGGGTAATTTAAAATTATCTGTAAACATTTGCCCATTTACAGGCAACCTTATTCATTTCTCTGAATAAGGAACAATTCCTTTTGGGTTACATCATTAGACGTGAAAAATAAGTCTTTACCATCCCTCCTCCCTGTTTTCAAAAACTGGCATGCCTCGTAAAAATGCCTATGCTGTCTCCTCAGAAGTATCAGTGCTTTCTTGTATTGATGTACCCTTTCAGTCACATGAAGGTGGAAGGGGAGATCAGGATAAGCACTTGTATTTATATCAGGTATTGGTAAAAAATATCATAATGGAGTTAAACACTATTAAACTTCAAAAATTTTAATTGAATGTCTATGACCTTGAAATGCCAGCCAACAGCTCTGGCTTTGCTATGAGCATTGTAATGGTTGTAATTGGAAAGATGGTTGTAGACTTCCTGTGTGGGTTTTTAAATACTGGATAGATCCTTCAAGGGTCTTTTTTTAAATTGATAAATTCTCCATCTGGCACCATATCCAACCCCATATCTTGGTGAGACAGGCACTGTCAGACTACCTTGTAATAACCATCAGAATGTACCAGTAGAGGTGAGATACTGTTTATCTCCAGTGAGTATTTCCTGCAATTTGATCATCTATCAAAACTGCGGTATGCAGGTTGAGGAGCAAAGAAGTTTTCTGTTTACTAAATATTATCAGTTTAACTCCGGGTTTGAACAGTGTACCTGTTTACAACTGTTCAGAGCTATTCTTCCTGTTTGGGAGATGGGGAAACTTGCTGTTGTAGTGGAGTACAGCTTGACAGTTTGGTCAGTTATTGGAGGGGGGACTGGTAAGCTGTTGGAGGTAAGTTTCCTAGTTTCCCAGTTGGCTCCAGTTGCAGCCTGCCCCACGCTGGCTGCAGCAAGGATGCCGGCACTGCAGTGGGACCAGTGACAGAAGCTGTTCTTTAGAATTTTCAGGATGGCTGTTTTCTGCGTCAGAATGAGACAGTGCTGCTGGGCAGAGCCAACGCCAAGAGCAAAGGTAAGGTAATGTTTATTCAATGGGAATGCTTAAGACAGCCGAGCAGCTAGTACCAGCTACTACAGTAATAGTGACAGGACTTCCTTTTTCCCCATCAGCATGAGTTTTAGTTTTTGTACTGCGACTTTCTTGTTTTGTAAATAACTTTATGCCAGATTCTTGTCATTAAACTAGTTTAAATTCAAATAGTGTGTTGTTGATGTAAATGTTAATTATGTGTGACTTATTTCCCCTCCCTTTTCAAAATTCTTTAATCTGCTGTTTCCTCTTCTCTTCTGGAAAAAAAATGGGGTTATAAGATAAGCTGGTCTATTTCATCACTGGAGATGCTGAAACTATAAAACAGTGCTGAAAATTTGCACTAAAGTTGGGAGAGGAATGAGACCCCAGGAAACATCTGCTATCTTTATACATCCTCTCTTGGAGACTTTCAGCAGTGCTGTGGTGTGCGAGAAAATGCTTGCAGTCTGCGACTATGCTGAGTTACAGCTTGTGAGGAAAAAGGGGGATTTTCACCCCAATTGCTCAGTGACTCAGTTCTGTACGTTGGATTGAATTTTGGAAAAAGAAGTCAGTAATCTTCTTGGTAACTGCAAACCTACTGTGTGCAGTTGTGGTCCAAACAGTTGATGTAAAACTAAATCCAAGTAAGGAGAAAGTTGGAATGCAGTAGATCTGTGAATGTGAGCTTCTCACATTTGTTCAGGGATCAGCATGTAAACTTTCTCAGTGACCATTCTAGAACCTGATGGACATCTGGCTTTAATTCATGCCTGTGAAAAAGAAAGAGCAAAATTATTTCCAGCATGTTTCCTTGGTTCTGATCTGCAGAATTATTTTCCTCAGAACAGATGAATTTGATCTCCATTTTTTGTTACTTGATGCTGGGCTGTAGCTATTGATACCTTTGCTGAAGTAGCAGGGTTTTGTTTATTTCCTCTCTCTTCAATCTATACAGAACAATTATTTGCAAAACCTGGTTTAGCAAAGAGGACTTCAATGGACTGTGATGTGAGAGGCTTCTCAAATATTTTCTTTGGTCTTGTTTTTTTTGTTGCTTTTTATTGTGGGCAAAGGTAATTCTCTGCTTTGCACTAGCATATGGAAAGCACCAGTATCTTAAGGCGTAATTTGCTGAAAAGCTCTCTAGGAAATCTTTTGCTGTCTGTGAAGTCTTACTGTACTTTTAAAACCAGATTTCAGAATTTCTGCAGCCTCAGAAGCCTCCTCTTATAGCACCTGGAAGTTTGACTCCATTTGGACTTCATGAACAAATATTGTTCTGGTTTTGCATCTTTATAATTTTGTGTAGTTTCAAATCTAGTTTATGTTAGAGGCCAAGACTGACTGTTAGATATTAACCCTTTATAATTATTCTGTATGTGCAGATTGTATGTTTCTATAATGCTCTACCTGTTGTACAGTATTTTTGAGATGTTACTATTTAAGATGATACTTTATTGCAAATAAAAGCCTTTTGTTTCGCAGTCAATAGTATTTAATATTGTTGTATGATTGTTATATTGTGCCGTTGGACCAAAAAAAGCTGGAGGTGGGAATCGGTGGTTCTGTGGGCTGTCCTCTTTCTGCAGGTGATATTTGAAATGTGATTCCTGAGGTAAAGGGTTTATGTTTTTTTGGGAGAGGGTATGGGGAGGGATTGTATGGTTCATTTTTTGTCTTTTTTTTTCTCCCCTGTTCCCAATGATTTGTGGTATTGCCTACCTTGTGCTTTCTGCTTGTTTTTTTCTTTACTATTAAACTGCTGATGTTTATTTCCAGGAATGTTTTGCAAATGTCCTTCTCACTCTTCCCCTCTACAACTGTAGGTACATTGTTCCTTTTTATCAAATAAGCACGTTTGAAGCAAATCAAAGATAAAATAAAAAAGGTCTTAATATCATATAAAGGAATGTTTTTATGCGCAGATGTATAAGTAGTGACTATATTTTAAACCCCTTCTATATGATAATGCATTGCTTTCAGCTAACCGACAGATTTATGTTAAGTTAGAAGACACAGAAGATTAGAAGCGTGCTGCGAGGAATATGGTTCCAAATTAAACTCTTTTTACTCACTAAATTTGACTCAGTGCTTGGCTCTCAGCAGGGCTTTGCGTTACAGTACTTCTTGTACTGTACACCTTTTACTTCTAGAAAGAAGATGCTTTCTATTTCAAATGGCTCTTTTAAAAGCAAAGTAGCCTTCTTATTTCTAACTTAACATAAAGTTGTTGCATGTTTTTCTGGGGTGATGGGGTGTTCATGCAAGCATGCATTTCTTCCTGTAGGCGTTCGTTGTGAAACATCTTTTGGAGTATACCCAACAGAGTGAGTCCAACCTGCAGTACAGCTTGTTTTTAGTTTTTGGCATCTTTATGACGGAAATAGTGCGATCTTGGTCCCTTGCGCTAACCTGGGCTTTGAATTACCGCACGGGGGTTAGACTGCGTGGAGCTATCTTGACAATGGCATTTAAGAAAATTCTTAAGCTGAAGAATATCAAAGAGAAGTCTCTTGGAGAGGTAAGCTACACCATTGTTTTGGAAAGTGCAGTGTGAAAAGGGATGTGCAATATATTCCTTTGAGAATGAACTGTGCCTTAAATCTAAATCTGTTATGTGTGTTTTTCAGCTTATAAATGTGTGTTCTAATGATGGTCAAAGGATGTTTGAAGCTGCAGCAGTTGGCAGTTTATTGGCTGGAGGCCCTATTGTGGCAATCTTAGGAATGGTTTATAATGTAATTATCCTGGGTCCAACAGGCTTCTTGGGCTCTGCTGTCTTCATCCTTTTCTACCCAGCAATGGTGAGTTGGAAAGAGTTAAGACTCGGTTAATTTTTACTCTGTCAGTTGTATGGATAGTTCTGAATAAAAGGTGTTGAAATGTGCTAGATTTGGTCCATTCATGGTGCTGCATGTTGTTGAAGGTGTTTCTACAGATAGTGGTTGAAACAGAAATTTGGAAATGGGAAACTCGGAATGATAAAGAACATTAGAAAATAGAAATAGGAAGTATGGTAGATTTGACAGATAAATATGGATAGCTAAATTAAACTGCAGAATGCTCAGGTGCTTGTGGCTGAGGTTGGAAAGAGGGTTTGTGTAGATGGGCTTGGTGTTGCATGAGCTCACTGTTTGATTTAAACAAGAGATGTTGAAAAGCACCACATCTGGGAGAAGGTGTTCTTGATGAATTGCTACTGCCTCTGCATCTGCTGAGCTGTGAGATAGGCTAGTCCAAGCCAAAATCTTCTTGCCTATAAAATCCCCTTTAAGGTTGCTGAAGATCTATCACTGTATTAAAAATACAACTTTTAAAAAGTGTGGAGGCTGAATACTACAAGATCTGCTTTGTTCAAATTTACCTGTCCAACAGTATGCATTAAAATAATGGGAATTATATTTTAAAGAGGGAAATGAGGAGTGCAGTTTGATCATCTTCTAGTTCTTCTAAGCAGTCTTTTTGGGCACTCCAAAAGAGATTGCAGAAGTATGAAGGGCAAAGAGCTGACAACTTCCTTTAGTGTGCTGGGTTTAAATATCTGACCAGAATGAATGTGAGAGTAGCAGATACTCAGAAACATGTGAACAACTACTTATAGATTGGTTTAGTAAAAATCTTAGAACTGTTTTACCACCTTTGTAGCACTGACCTACAGTAGAAACTGATGTGGCTGTGCAAGTCCAGCTTGTTCTTGCCTTATGGGGCCAGGTTAAAATGAGTTCTAGTGTTTGTTTGCCATGAGGATCAACTTGGTATGTCTTTATGTGCCTGTAGTCCTTGTGCTTCAGAAACTTTAACAAATCTAGTAGTATTCAGTGTTGGTGAAAACCCACACCTTTATTTTCACAAATTTTGTTTTAGTTGAAAATTGCTATTGTGATTGTAGTGCTCAGTGCAGATGGGGTGGGAAGGTATGAACAGTGTTCCCAGCCTGACTTTTCTGTTAGAACAACAGTGTCATTACCCTGTTGCTGAACACCTCTTTCAGATTCAAAATTGACTTCCTCTGCTAATTTGGATGAGTTGAATGTACTTGTTCTTCTCGAGTTGCCATTAATGTTGTATGGTGTTGCCTTTCAGATGTTTGTATCACGCCTCACAGCTTATTTCAGAAGAAAATGTGTATCAACAACAGATGAGCGTGTGCAAAAGATGAATGAAGTTCTTAATTACATTAAGTTCATAAAAATGTATGCCTGGGTCAAACCATTTTCTCAGAATGTTCAAAGTGAGTTCACACAACTTATAAATATTTCCTCTTGTACAGATGCCCCATTGCTTTGTAGCCTGGTGCTTAGCACCATAGGTGTTGATGTACATAATAACTTTCATCCTTCAGACTTCCTGTTTGTTATGTATGATGGGCTGGACCAACACACCTGCTTAAGTTTCCCCTTCTAGCATAATGATGTTTGTGGCTTGGTAGTAATCTTAACTTTAAAAATTTTTGTTCCAGTTTTTATCTCTTACTAAATGGGCTGGCTGCTCCATTCTTAAAGTAGAGACCTGTGTTCCTATGGGGGTTTACTGATTGTTCACTTCCCTGTGACTGTGGTCTTTGTAAAATAATGGGATAAACACGAAAGCATAAAATTAGGTCTTTCTGTTGTGTATGTACCTTCTGAATCATACTTCAGATGTGGTGCCCTTATGTTTCTAGAAATTCGTGAGGAAGAACGAAAAATCTTAGAGCGTGCAGGCTACTTCCAGAGCATCACTGTGGGTGTGGCTCCCATAGTTGTAGTCATTGCCAGTGTGGTGACATTTTCTGTCCATATGATCCTTGGCTATGATCTCACAGCAGCTCAGGTAAATCTCCACAGTATTGAAAATATTCTTTACAGTATTGCTACAGTAGCTTTTCTGCTAAGGCACATCTATATCTCCATGTTCTTTGTGTTGTGTTTGTGCCTATGTGGCCTGGCTGGGGCCTTGCCTCACAGAAGTGAGTGTCTGATGGGTATGACAGCAGCAGAGGTAGCCTTATATTCTGCACAAAAAGCTCTCAATGCTGTTTCAGTTCTTACCTCCTTCAGAACAGGTTTAAAGCTGAATGTAAATGAGCACTCCTGTTTGCTATTCAGATAAGATGTTGGGATTACTGGATGGCTTGTTTTACAGAGTGCTTGGATGCAAACAGCATAAATGTCTTGCAGCAAGATCTGAGCTTGGGTCTTCACAAGTCGTAGACTAATGCAGACTTTGCTAGTTGCTATTTTGCATAGACCTGCAGACACTGAAAATGTCTGTCTTGGTCTGTGATAAAATACTTGAGAGAATTGGGTAGATCTGTTTTCTGCTGTTTGGCAATATGTTGAACGTTTAAATGTTTATTCTTGGACTGTGGACCTTTTCTATGGCTTTGAAATCCTGCTGTGACACTTAAGCTTATAGAAGGTTGGAGTTGTTAGTAATTGCATGCAAATGTGATTCTTTCTTGTTTTATTTTTAGGCATTCACAGTGGTTACTGTCTTTAATTCAATGACTTTTGCTTTAAAAGTAACTCCTTTCTCAGTGAAGTCTCTATCTGAGGCATCAGTTTCTGTTGACAGATTTAAGGTAAGCAGTCCTTTGGCCTCATGGTTTTAAGTCAATGTGGAGTGTTGTATGATTATTGCTAAGAGAACATTTGGAAGGTAATGTTGTTCTAATGACTGAGGAGTTCTTTTCTTTACCCTTAGCACTCCAGATTATTGGATTTTACAAAAGGGATGCAAATCTAGTGAAGGAATACTAGAAGTTTAAGATATTATGAACAAAATACTCTTATTTAATGATTTTAGGCTTTTGATGTTGGCCACTGTATGAGATAGAATACAGGACTAGATGGCTCATGGTATAGTAATTCTTAAACTCCCTTTTAAGACCATCTGCATGAAAATACAGTGCAACATGTCTGCAATGAAATTGTCATATTTCATTTTGCTAATGAAACTCTTCTTGGAAATGTCACGTATTATATGTAGGCAGCTTTGCACAAATCAGATTTTTATTTGTAGTCATAAAAACATTTTTTTTAATTTCTGGGCAGATTAAATGACTGACTTTCTGCTGTGTGAATAAAATGCAGTTGTGATCTAACAAAACAATGTATGGCAGACAACTAAAACCCTTATAACAAGCAACCATATCTCATCCTTCAATCCCTGTGAAGTGAATACACTATGTACTTTAGTATGGACTCTGAGGACAGGCCTTTATTTTGTGGTCTGTCTTGAAGACAATAGTGCATTGCACATTACACCGATTTCCAAACAGGATTCCATAAACATTGATAGATAGATGGGTTCTGTGTAATGCATTTATGAAATGAACCTGAGTGTGAAGAATGGGATCCGCAGAATTGTTTAACTTTTTTGTTTCATCTTCTGACTTGCCCTGTGTCAGGCTTTTTGAAATCCAAGTACACTGACTGGAGTTTTGGGGGCAAGAGAAGAAGGGGAAACTGTAATATTTCCTAGTTTGACTGTAAATCGCATAATCTGTGCAGGGAGTGTAACGTAAGGTGGGGATGCTCTAACATTACAGTAAAAATGTAACTGACTTTTTGGCTCTGTAAATGAGTATGAGCTTTCTTGTGAATGTGTGATTCGGGCATAGCAATTGCAAGAGTAAATAAGGCTGAGAATTGAGCAATCTTTAATGGTAAAAGGCTTCTTAGTACAAAACATGAATTATGTATTTATCTTGTAATTAAACTGTGAAAAATATCTTCCTAATCTGTTGATTGTAAATACTAATGGGTGTGGTGGAAGACGTGATACAGTACACTTGATAGGCCAGCTAAATTTGTGATGACTTTTTCCCAGCAGAAAAGTTGAAGGTTAAAGGCTGAGGTTAAAAGTCATTCTACCTGCTTCTGTAAAGAGCGCAGGACAAGTCAGTCTTCCTCAAAGTGACTTCTGCAGTCCAGCATGTGTATTCTAGTCATGTGTTTTTAATCTGGAAATTACAGAGCTGCAGTTGCCAACAGTGTTAAAAGAATAAGTCCCTCCCATATCTCATCCAGAGTATTGCAGTTCTGTAAAAGTCCTGTGTATCTTAGTGCTTCCACCACATCCAGGAATGCCCTGGCCACCTAGCAGGCCGGGAGTCAGTTTACACTAATGAGCTACCTTTTGCTCTTCAGCTTTCTCCTACTATATAGCCTGGTGTGTTTTGCTGCGTGAATGTGCCGTAGGCTTGTCTCCCAGTCTTGATCAGGTGTTTCATCTTTACACCTCTCTCACAACTCCTATCAGAGTTTATTTCTAATGGAAGAGGTTCATATGATAAAGAAAAAACCAGCCAATCCTCACATCGCGATAGAGGTGAAAAATGCTACTTTGGCTTGGGACTTCTCCCATGCCAGTGTCCAGAGCTCACCAAAGTTGACCCCCAAAGTGAAAAAAGAGAAGAAAGTCACCAAGGGCAAGAAAGAGAAAATGAAGTTGCAGAATGAGGGACAGCAAGCTGTGCTGGCAGAGCAGAAGGGCCATCTTCTAGTGGACAATGATGACCATCCTAGCCCCGAAGAGGAGAACAAAATCATCCACCTGGTTAACCTTCGACTTCAGAGGACTCTCTACAACATTGACCTGGAGATAGAAAAGGTAAGAGAAGAAAGAGAAAATTGGAGTTTTCCAAAGGCCTCTTTTTTTAGCTGTCCATCGGAATAGAGCACTATGTATTTTGCATGAAATGGAGTGTATTGCACTTTGGTAATATCCATGGCAACTGCAGTATCCAGGATGCAGTGTCTGATCTTGATGTAAACAGCTGTGCCATTTTAGCAAACTAGATCTTTGCAAGCAGCCTATGAAACAGCTGCAGGTTGTATAGCTTTCGCATCTAACTGATGGTATTACTGTTTGTAGCTCTCAAGGACATAATGCAAGCATCGAGCTTAAAGAACCATAAGGCAACAGGGATATCAGGGTGGTATCTGTGGATGGTTTATTCCTGCAGCCATTTGGTGGTTTTGCAGAGTTTCAGCTATAGTCTGGGTGAACACTTCAGGAAATGAGGTGTTCTAAAGGAGCATAACGGTGCCTTTCATGGAAGAATGTGCAATTTTCTTCCCTGAGAATTTTTGCACAATAGAAGGACACAGATTTTAAAGAATTTAGGAGCAGTTGAAATCCTCATGCCAAAATGGGAGAAGCATATACAATGTCAAAGAAAAAGCATTGAATTTAAAACATGACAACATCTACATATACAAAAGTTTTGTTGTCAGGTAGTTGAATGTTTTAGTAATGGATTTATTAAAATATGCATTTATTACAGTATGTATGGTTAAATTGTCTCCTGTAGTCATATAAGTAGAAGGACAGTTTATCTGAAGTTTGTAAACAGTAGGAGGCCTGCAATGTGTTGTGCAAGTGTCTATATACCCTTTTTGTCCACTTTGCCTTTTTTTACATAAGGAGTTCACTGTTTAATGTGGGTATCAACCCACCCATTTTATTGCAGAGAAATGCTTCAAAGTGACTGGATTACAACCTTTTCTTGGTATGTGTTCCTTAGTAAACTGCATCTCACAGACAAGCAGCTTTACTGGACCCATATATCCTAAAGTCTGCTTTTCTTTTAGCCTTTTACTCTTTATAACTTTCCTTACCACTCGTGAAAGCATCTTGGTGCATTCCCTTCAGGCAGGCCTTGATGCATTCAGTGCAGCATTTTCTGGGCCTAGATGAGGCCCAGTCAAAGGGAAGCTGATCTTAAAACACATTCATTTTCTGAGTTCACTCAGTTTTAGTCATCTGTGGGACAGTATTCACTCTTTATTATTTGGGAGTTAAAATATTGACTGTCTTCCTTCTGTCTGTTAATGCCCCTTTTTCAGCTGTCACTAATGTTCAGCTGTCCCCTCTGAGATACTAAAGAAAGTCCAAAATTCTAAAAGGGATGGAGAATATAAAAAATAAGTACCATAATCTTTTTTTTGCTGTCTAGGGAAAACTTGTTGGAATTTGTGGCAGTGTGGGGAGTGGAAAAACTTCACTTATCTCAGCAATTTTAGGACAGGTGAGAAATTATCTTTGACTAATCCCGTTCTTTTTTCCTATCTCCTATTTCACTTACTTGTACTCTGTAGAAGGAAGTCTGTTCTAAACGTGGAATAGCATAATTTGATGGTTTTGTCTTTAATTTCAGATGACCCTGTTGGAGGGTAGCATTGCAGTAAGTGGAACATTTGCATACGTGGCCCAGCAGGCCTGGATTCTCAATGCTACACTTCGGGACAACATTCTTTTTGGCAGGGAATATGATGAAGAAAGGTTTGTCAGAACTGTATACTCATTTTCATGAAAGCTTAGCAGTTCTTGGCCCAAGTGTGGGGGAAAAATAATGAAGAATACACTGCAGTTAAAGCCTATGTATCCTTTTAGAGTTGGTCACTAGGATTCCTTTAAGTCTCATTCAAGAGCCTGCCTCTTGCACGTGGTCGCTGTGGCTGGTGGCTGTCAGTGCATCTGTCACTACTCGTTTGCAGTGAGGGCTGTACCTCATTGCTGGAGTGCTGTCTGACCTCTGTGTTTAGCTGCTGCTGTGGAGCAGCACTGAAGTGGCATTTGCTTTTGCTGTCCTGGCCTTGCCCTTTTTAAATGCAGCATGGCACAGCCTTGCCAGCTGATTGAGGTGACTGTCTCACTCTGCACTGGTGGGGCCCCACCTCGAGTTCTGTGTGCAGTTTTGGATGCCACATTATAAAAAGGACATAAAACTACTGGAGAATGTCCAGAGGAGGCCACAAGGCTGGTGAAAGGTCTAGAGGGGATGTCCTATGAGGAGTGACTGAGGTCACTTGATCTATTCAACCTGGAGAAGAGGAGACTGAGAGGCGATCTCTTAGCTCTTTACTGCATTCTCACATATCTGTTTACTGCCTTTTCACAAGTGAAACGGGTGCTGATCTCTTCTCTCTTGCAACTGATGATAGAACTAGAGGGAATGGTAGGAAGATGTGCTGGGGAGGTTTAGGTTGGCTAGTAGGAAGATGTTCTTCACCCGTCGGGTGGTGGAGCATTGGAACAGCTCCCCAGGGAAGTAGTCATGGCACTGAGTCTGCCAACATTCAAGAAGCATTTGGACAACAGTGTCCATGGTGTGAATGTTGGGATTGTCCTATGTCGGGATAGGAGTTGGACTTGATCCTTTGGGGTCCCTCCCAACTCAGGTATGATTCTATGAAACACAACTGCTGTCTGTAATGTAATGGCATCTTCCATGGCCTTCCCTCAGTGGGGGCTTTTTTTCCTGTGGCCTATGCTAGCTTATTCCTGGAAAGAAATTACATCCATACCTCTAAAATACTTCAGAAGTAGGTAATCATTATCCTCAGTTTTCTCCTGGGAAGCCAAAGCAGATCACTTGTTTTAGGCTACAGGAATTTATACTATTAATGTAGAAAATGAAGTAATGCTGTACTAGCTAGATATTCNACTATTTTTCTTATTGTTCTTTAGATACAATATGGTGTTGAATGATTGCTGTCTAAGGCCTGACCTAGCCATCCTTCCAAATGGGGACCTGACAGAGGTATACATTTTGCTTAAAGAATTAATAGATGGAGAAGTGAGTTTTGGTTTGGCAGACTAGACTGGCGTGAGGGAAACATCAGTCTGGTATACATATAGCCAAGCTATTGAATGAACCATCTTGAGCTGAGCTTGTCAGCACAGGCTCTGGGCTCCTGAGAGTCATGCCATGTTTTTGACTCCAGTGTTGACAATTTGAGGTTTTTTATTGTGTTGTAAATTTAACTGCCTTAACAGGATCTATTTGAACTTGATTTAAAATAGCTAAGAAAAAAGCAGGGCTATGTTAATACAAAACAAGTAAAATAAGCAAAAATAAGTATGCTGTATTTCAATCATACTAACCTTGAGTTTGAATGTATAACTCATTTTGCAGCAGAGTGGATGCCTAAACAAGAATATATGTATGTATTAGAACAATGTTTAATAATACAGTGGGTGAGTGTGTATATATAAATAAAAATGTTATGGTCTGTTCCATTCCAGTCATTTCATGAGCTCTGTATGTATCTATGTTGCATGGTGCTGTAGAAATAAAATAATGTGTCCATTCAGATTGGTGAACGAGGGGCTAACCTGAGTGGAGGACAGCGTCAGAGAATCAGTCTGGCTCGAGCTCTGTACAGTGACAGGAACATTTACATCCTTGATGATCCCCTTAGTGCCTTAGATGCTCATGTTGGAAATCACATTTTTAACAGTGCAATAAGGAAGCACTTGAAGTCAAAGACTGTCCTTTTTGTCACTCATCAGCTTCAGGTACTTTCTCTCATACTTTTTCTTGGACTGTCTTGAAATGCCGTTAGTCAGTTGCCTCCATGCTGGAAATTTCTATACCTTAACCTGTTATAGCACTACTCTGTCTATAGGATGCATGGTTTACATTTACAGACTCGGTTTGCAATTATACACTGAGCACAAGCTAATTCTTTACCTGCTACCAGTGCTGCTTAATGTCTGGTCTGGATTGGTAACACTTGGCTAAAGAAAATTTACCAGACAAACCTTGTTCAAAACCACTTTTGCTAATGTGCTATAAAGCAGGTCTATCACATAAGAAAACACTTAGATTTGATGTCAGTAAATCAGAATTAATATATTCTGAGACTTCTTTTTCCGTTTTCTCTGCACAGAAATATTAATACTTAGTATATCAGCATTGGCAGTATTTAAGTATCCTCAGTTCTGTCTTGTGTAACAGATTGGTTTTGATAGAGCATAAAAACTTTATTTGTTTAGAGTGAGAGTAATCAGGGTGCTCCAGTCAATGCAGGACCTTTAAAAATCAGTTGTTTCCTATGTGGGAAGAGATGTGTTGTGTGAAAATGTTTTTAAATTACTGAAAAGATTTATGTGGGAGTGTGATTATCAGACATAATGACAATAGCTACTGCCCTTTTCTGCAGTATCTTGTTGACTGTGATGAAGTGATCTTCATGAAAGAAGGCTGTGTTACTGAGCGAGGAAGTCATGAGGAACTAATGAATTTAAATGGGGACTATGCAACAATTTTTAATAACCTACAGCTGGGAGAAACACCACATATTGAGGTACTTGATTGTTTTAAAGTGCTCTGAATGTTGAATTTTCTGATGAGGTAAACCAAATGACCCAGTAGGAAGACTGGAAAATGGCTTCACATGTTCATATATTAATCTGACCAACAGATTTCCCATAGAATAATCTGTGCTTCATTAGTGGTTTCTTTGCAGTCGCAGTTCATGTTTAGGGAATGCATAGTAGAGAAGACTCTGCCAACAAGCTCATGAGTGGAACATGGAAGTAATGTGTAGTTTCCTCTGATGCTCAGAGCAGGAATCTTACTGTCTCCCTTACTGTACACCTCACTACTTAATTTGCGTCCAAATTAGCACAGGCCTGAACCAAACTGTCTGGAAAAATTCCTTCTCATTTATTATGTCTTTTTCACATAGGGTATGTCTGAGGCACAGCATTAATTTTCATTCCCTATGGGATAAGAAATGGATGATAGAGTTAGGTTCTCTGTGGTTTGATGTGTGAGATGTCTCTTTTTGCATGAAGTGTGGGAAGATGACCCTGAGGATGTTATATTATATAGGGATTTCAGTTGATGTCAGCTGTCTCTGAACAGGTAGTAACTTCCATTTGTGGAAAGATGACTGGGTTTGGAACAGTAATTGTGAATGCAGTGTAGTGTTTGGACATGTGATTTCTGGAAGACCAATTTAACCTGACTTTATCTTTGGAGACATTTCATGAAAGCTTTTGAGTGACATAAGAGGGTGTTTGGTGTAAGCCTCTTATTAAAATTCTGAGTTATTTTTACAAGGGACAGGTGTATTTTACCTTTCTTTCAGTAGTAAGGGTGTCATTCCTCTACCATGGTGTCGCTGATCTTGGAAATTAACCTTGCAAACTAATGGTACAGATTTGTAGGAGTTCAGGTTAATAGAGGAGGAGAATTTAAATTTGCAGAGTTGGCAGTCATCCATAATAATGTTGAAGTTAGCATTTATATCAAGGAGGATATTAAGTTATTGAAAACCTTTGTCCTTTAGGAGGCAGATT
Source organism: Geococcyx californianus (assembly GCA_013389885.1). Classification (NCBI taxonomy): domain Eukaryota; kingdom Metazoa; phylum Chordata; class Aves; order Cuculiformes; family Neomorphidae; genus Geococcyx; species Geococcyx californianus. Next base: position 48,551 of record VWPV01005192.1, read on the forward strand.
ATTAAGTTTGGATACAGATTTGAAAATGTCAAAGCAATTTACTCTGGGATGTTTAGTGGTGTTATTTTCCTGCAGATTAATGTAAAGAAAAATACAAACAGTTCACTGAAAAGACCACAGGATAAAAGTACCAAAACAGGGTCTGTGAAGAAGGAGAAAGTTGTAAAGAAGGAAGAAGGTAACTATGTAATCAGATTTCTGGTTTTAATTATTTTACACACCAATAAGCTCAAAACATGCACTTTCAAAATGTAAATGTACCTCTAAGGTTTTGAAAGCTTTAACTCCTGGTCACTGAGCATGGTTACCAAGGACACAGACAGCAGGCAAAGAAAATCCATTAGTTCATTGAATATGGGTGCCTGCACAATATTTTTAAGTTCAATCAGGCTGGTGCTGGTTAGGTGCCATTAGCACAAAGGAGCCTGTGGTACCCTGCCTCCTGCACCACCTCTCCTTCCTGTCCTGAGAGGGCAATGTGTGTAGCTGTGTACTTGCTGAGTCCTAGGCAGGACATGATATTTATGTAAGAACTGGAGGTTCTGACCTCTGTTTTGTGCTTCTCTCTGTTTAATCTTATCTTTGAACTTCAGCTGCATTTAAAAGACAGTGAGGCTGACACCAACCTAGTATTTAAGTCTGTGCTGATTATGCTTTTCCAGACATACCATGATATGGATGATTCTGCAGAGGAAATGTGACTTTTTCAAAAACTGAGCTCTATGTATTAAGTAGTGTCTGTGTTTCTGAAAGTACTCTGTACAGATTGAAAATGGCTGTAGTTTTGTGTATGTTCACAAACTTGAAGTAGTTTTGTGGAACTGCTTGTTTTTCTTCACTCCTTTCTCTTCTTTTGTTTCATAGGCCAGTTGGTCCAGTTGGAAGAGAAAGGCAAAGGCTCTGTCCCCTGGTCTGTTTACGGTATCTACATTCAGGCAGCTGGAGGCCCCTTTGCGTTCCTCATCATCATGGCACTGTTTGTGCTGAATGTGGGCAGTACAGCTTTTAGCAACTGGTGGCTGAGTTTCTGGATCAAGCAAGGCAGTGGAGTAAGATAATGAGCTTTTCTACTCATGTCTAACAGGCAGGAGGATTGTTCTCCTAGACTAATCCCAACCAGTCCTATAAGACCAAATGGTGCTTCCTAATTTAAGCAAGTTGTTAGGCTCCCTGGGAGGTGATCTCACTAGGGAGATCATCTCCAAGAATTAGAGCGCTCCACTAATAAAGATATAATACCTACTGTTGTTTTTTACTGCCCTCTTGTTCGTTGTCTTAGTCTTAAGAAAAGGAAGTGAAAATTTGAAAGGGGCCAACAAGCTGCAGGAGGAATTACTAATTTTAGTGCTGTTTTTTGTTTGAATGTGTCCTTACTTCTAACAAGATAATCTTGTTAAAGTATATGTCTGTAAGTCAAATTACTTTTGTAACTTGCCTTGAAGACTGACCTACAGTGGTCTGGGACTTATCCAACTCTAGGGACTTCAATTGCAAGTCTTACTGTGTTTACAATTTCAAATACAACTGCAAGAATTTTTTTGTGGGGCAAGGGGAGAAAAATACTAACCTCGGAGAAGAAATAATGAAGTGCATATAGCCAACAATATTAAGATAAGCAATGAAGTCTCTAAACATACTTTAAAGATGAAAAGAGGGAATGTGAATGTATGACAGTGATAGTGAAGAATTTATTGTATACTGGCACAAAATATCTTGTGCGTTGTCGTCTTATCAAGCACAGTTATCTAAGGTGAATATTGCTATATAATAGAGTTGCTGGTATGTGACTATCTGGTGGTGTTCAGAAGAACACAAGAAACAAGGAAGAAAAGGGAGATGAGGAACCAAATGAAGTCAGTATTGTGGTAGTATTTTCAAAAATATTGTAGAGAAAAGACCAAGGGCTACAAATCTGCAAATCAAGTCTCTCTGCTAGGGAGAACTTTCTGAAGTATTCAAAGATCATCAAAGCACTTTATTTAAAGAAGAAATATTAATTATGGTGAGGGGAGACACAGGACAGTTAAATTCTACCGTGTGTAATGTGTACATACTTAATGCTTGTCTTACCTGATTATTCACTAAAACCCTGAATTTTCCATAGAACACAACTGTGGCTTTGGGAAATGAGACTGTCATAAGCAACAGTATGAAGGATAACCCCCACATGCATTACTATGCTGGCATCTATGCGCTGTCTATGGCAGTTATGTTGCTCTTGAAGGCTGTTCGTGGTGTTGTCTTCGTAAAGGTTTGTGCCCATGCTGTTTTCCTTATTTCCCTGTTTCCTCTTAGTTCTGCATATTACTGTCACTGTGGTTCTTTTGGTCGCCTCTCAAGAGGCTTTTGAACCAGAGGAAGTCAGATCATGGGTTGTGAGGTTTCCTTAAGACATCTCTTGGGGCTGCCCCATGCTTTCTGTTAAAATTTGTTCCCAAATTAATAGCTTCCTGCCACTGCTTGGAAGCACAGAAGGCAAGAAAAAAATGTTTGGAGAGAGAAAATGAGTAGAATGTTTTCGTACCCAGGGGAGAGGCAGTAACAGGAAGGCAAACATCCTTTCATAATGCTTCAATGGTTTTTGTATTGTCAGGGAACTCTCCGAGCATCCTCAAGGCTTCATGATGAGCTATTCCGACGGATTCTGCGTAGCCCCATGAAATTCTTTGACACTACACCCACTGGGCGGATTCTCAACAGGTTTTCCAAAGACATGGATGAAGGTATTTCTCACTATGCACTGTAAATCCCACATTCAGACTTTACATTTAACTTCTTAGTACTCTGCAGTCTCTTGCTGTGGGGGCAATTGTACTCTATATCTGTTGCCAAATGAGTGCTTGTAATAAACAAAGCAGGAATTGGGATGTACCTGGGATATGCTTCTAGAAGGCAGCCGATAGTTTTAGCTAATAGCTCAAGTTGGTCCATTCACCTATAAAGGAAATGCGCGGCTGCTTTTTGACTTGCAGACTGTACATGGACCCTTTGCAGTTAATGCAGGGGACACCTAGAGTTATCAGGGTGAGGCTGCTATGTGGCAAAGGTGGTAATTAGGTCAAACTTGCATCAGTGCTATTTCTGCAAACAGAAATAATTGGAAAGACTACTAGCATCTCAGAAGATAAAAGCTCTCCTAATGAAAATGTTTATCTTTAAATTGAATAAGCCATGAGGATAATGTTGATAATGTTATACAGCTGGATTGAATTACTTTATATATGTTGTTTTAGCTTTCTGTACTCAAGATCTTCCTATTTTCCCTACATCTCTTCCAGTTGATGTTCGTTTGCCGTTTCAAGCAGAAATGTTCATCCAGAATGTCATCCTTGTGTTCTTCTGTGTGGGTGTGATTTCTGGGGTTTTCCCCTGGTTCCTGGTGGCAGTGGGGCCCCTCATTGTCCTGTTCACAGTTCTGCATGTTGTGTCTAGGTAAGTGCATCAGCTGCTTTCTCTAAAAGTAGATACTTCCACCTGTAGGTAAGTACATAAGGTTTTTCAGGTATGTCTTCATCATGTAGTGGTTGGCATATGGTGGTTGTACATGCATTTAAAAGTACTTTCCTTCCAGAGTCTTTATTCGGGAGCTCAAGCGTCTGGACAACATCACACAGTCTCCATTCCTGTCTCATATTACGTCTAGCATCCAGGGTCTCTCCACAATCCATGCCTACCACAAAGGACAGGAATTTCTGCACAGGTCAGTCTAAATATCCATCTGAAAGTGATGGAGCTCCAAGTTCTAAAAAGCAGCATGCAACAAGATTACAGTCAAAGATTTGTTGATGGCATGCATTGACTAAGAGTGAGAGTTACTTTTTGGGGGGAAAAAAATGAGAGAGAACAAGGAGTAGAAGGGAAAGGGAAAACTCACCAGTAGCCAACTGGGAAGAGCAGTGGCGGTGTCCCATGTGAATGCCCTCCTCTAGAGTTCTCAACAGTGCAGCGAGTGGAATGATAATGGTGAGGACAACTTTTTGACCAAATTTTTTCCCTAGTAGCCTATACTTTTCATTAGGTCCTGCTCATACTTTGATTGTTTCTTCTTGTGATATTAGCCTTGGTTAGACTATGCTAACAAAACCTAGGTTATGTATATTGATGAGCTAATAAGCATGTATAATTGGATTGCATTTATCAAGTATTTAAGTGATTAAGTGCCTTGTGCACTTTGTTTGGTTTTCTCTAGTATAAACTAAAATCTACAAAATAAATGTTAGGGAGAGTGAAACACTTCTCGTAAGAGTCATAGTTGCTTCCTGTGAGAACCTGCCATAACAATGTCAGGGTTTTGCAGGTGCAAGGTCATGAGATGAACAGTGTGGGAGTACAGGGAAAATGGCCACAGAAGCTCTGGAAATACACTGCTACAGCAGTTTAGGTGAAAGTTTTCCGAGGTGCACATAGCAGTGCCTTAGCATTGCTGGTGCTAGAGCGCTAAGGCAGTGCTCATGCTGTGCAAAACTGAGCTGGACAATCACAAAATCTAGCTATTGGCTTTGTGAATCTCAAGTGTTGCCCATTAAATGTACTTTTTCAGCTCTGCAGTGTTAGGATTGTAAATTAATCAGTTATTGATGTGTTACTTAGTATCACCAATCCTGTTAAAACTTACTGTAACTTTACTTGTACACTTGTGTATAAAATAACCTATTCTTTGCATGTTCTGAAGAACTGCTGCTGTTCCTCATGGAGTGGTTTGTAGCCATTGTGGTCAAAGTGCGTGTAACATTCCTGAGTGTTGTACACAAACTTGCTAATTATACTTCTGAGACTTTAAGCTAAGATATCTGATGTTATTTGGGGAAGGTTTTACACCCTGCTTTCATGTCCTTGTTTGACATTTTGTCAAAGTATAATTGACTGGTCTTCCCACCCTGAATTCTGGTACTGGAACAGGGGTTTAAGGACTGCTGCTCTTCGTAGAACATCAGGCTCATGGAGGTCAACTAACCTTTCCTTCTTTTGTCTTTGTTTCAGGTATCAGGAGCTCTTGGATGACAATCAGGCACCATTTTACCTGTTCAGCTGTGCAATGCGCTGGCTAGCGGTACGGCTGGACATTATCAGCATTGCTCTTATCACAACCACTGGCCTTATGATTGTCTTAATGCATGGCCAGATTCCTCCTGCCTATGCTGGGCTGGCTATCTCATATGCTGTGCAGGTGAGTATGTCCATGTACTACACTACTTGATTTCTCATTTAGTGTAGTTATCACTCATAAGTGCAAGTAACACAACGTTGAAAACTTTTCTTAATGCACTAGAATGGGAAAAGACACTGCTGCCCACTTTGGTAATGAAGGGGAAAGCAATTCATAGTCGGGACCTTATGCTAGCTGCCAAATTACAAGGAGCTAGGTGCTTAAGGTTGTTCTGGGGAGCTGCCTCTTATAAAATGAAGTAGAAACTGTTTGACGTTCTTCATATGCTGCATATTGCAATTTTCCTGGTTATTTCCAGAAATTGGATTGATGGCACATCAGACATCTACCAGACTGATGTCTTATATTTTGCCTTCACTACGTTTTTGCAGCAAACAGCATCCAGTGTTGCAGAGCTGTTGAGTTGGACTTCAGGGCTTGGAATGCTGGCTCTTAGAGCTGTTATTGGTCCTTTTTTGCCTCCTGGTGGTAGTAAGGTGAAATTACATAACTTAGCTGATCTGTAAAGCTTTTGCTTGTGGGGAGCCTTTTTAGACTGCTGGCTTTCCAAACGAATTAAAAGTTAGGGTTATTTCAAGATTAACTACTGGTAACTAGTCTTAGTACCTTAAGGATACGGTGCCCAATGCCAAGAGTACTTGTATCAAATATAAATTGTAGAATCATTTAGGCTGGAAAAGACCTTTAAGATCAAGTCCAATCATCAGCCCAGCACCACTGTACCTACTAAACCACGTCCTGAAGTGCCATGTCTACACATTTTTTTAACATCTCCAGGGATGATGACTCCACCACTTTCCTAGCCAGCCTGTTGCTGTGCTTGACAACCCTTTCAGTGAAGAAATTTTCCTAATACCTGATCTAAACCTTCCCTGATGCAACTTGAGGCCATTTGCTTGGCTTGTTATCACAAGTGATAAGGTCTCCCCTCAGTCTCCTCCAGGCTAAACAATCCCAGTTACTTCTGCTGCTGCCCATAAGACTTGCACTCCAGACCCTTCCCCAGTTCTGTTGCCCTTCTCTGGACCTGCTCTAGCAGCTCAACGTCTGTCTTGCTGAGGGGCCTAAAACTGAATCCAGGATTCAAGGTGCAGCCTCACCTGTGCTCAGTACAGGAGGAGTATCCCTTCCCTTGTCTTGGTGGCCACACTACCCCTTAGATTTGTCTCTTAATTCAACAATAAATGACAGCTCTCTAAAGCTGTTGTTTTCTCTTGTCACTCCAGTTAACAGGATTATTCCAGTTTACGGTCAGACTTGCTTCAGAGACAGAAGCTCGCTTCACTTCAGTGGAGAGAATTGATCACTATATCAAGGTATGACAATAATAGATTCAACTGACTGTTGTAGAATTTTGTTGCTTGATATATTGGTGGCATAAAAGAAGAGAAAGTCAGCCATAGCCTGCTCTAGTACAGAATGTACATTCCTGATCTTGCAAACACATTAATGCATGTATTGTAGTACTGTAGAGTGAATTTGTTTTATGAAGCATGTGTGTAAGCATTGGCAGGATGAATGGTATGAGCTGGTAGGCAACTCAGCTAACAGTCATTACTTGCCTGACATCACTGAAGTTACATAAGGATATTGAAAGTTTGCTGACACTTCCCATGAAGAGTTGAATGTAAAAGGGGTAACAGGAAACTTAGTACAGTATTTTACACTAAAAGGATGGTGTTCTGCATCCTTCATTCCAAACCTAACAGAATGTTTTCATTTAAACACAAATAATTAACTTTATCTACATGTAATTCTGCTTCATCTTAAGTCTGTTTTTTCCACAGTTATCTTGTGTAACATATTTCTGTATGCTTAAAAAGTCAAGGAATCGTTTTCATTGCAAACGTGAGAAATGTGTGAGGCTAAATGTGAGAAATATGCCAGGCCAAATGCTTAGCAAGCTGCTCTGATTACCTGTAACCCTTTCTTCCTGACTAGGATTTGTGTATGCAGAACTAGGTGTAGGCAATGGGGAAAGTGTGGCCAGGAAAAAGTCTGAAAGGCATTTTACTTAATGCATAATATACATTCTCTCTGATTTTTGGAGGGAGATAAGTACCCATCGGGTAAATCTGGGCTATGTAGTAGTTATTTGTAGAATTTTCTTTTAGCCTGTGGATTTAATACTGAAGAGAACTTAAACCTGCCTACTTCCTGCATTAAATAAATAAATTCTCTTGTGGCATCTAACTAGGAAATTTCTGTGTATGGAAGACTTGGTGACCACAAAAGCCGACAGCTGTGTGCCAGTTGCTGCCTGCTGTCTCTCACTGGGTTGAGATGTGTTTATCACTGTCAAGCCTTCAGTGGCAAAACCTACAGTTACAGGCTGCTGGGTTTTGTTGGGTTCTTTTAAATTACTGTCTATTATTTTGTATCACGGTTAAGCAACACTTTGTGATTTGTCCTATTTGGATGTCAAGACAACCGTTTTATTATGAAAATGTAAAACTAGTTTGAATCTAAAGCAAAGGAGTGAGTGAGCAGTGAAATACTGTGCAGGTTCTGTATTACCAAGCCTGAGGCTTGGCTTCTCTCACTGTGAGCTCCAAGGCTGCTGTTGTGAGCACCAAGCTCAAAAAATTGGAGTACTACTGTAGCAGATCGTTCTTCTCAAACCCTTGCAGTACAATAATCTGCCTCCAGTGAGATGTTGCAGATATCCACAATTTACATATTCCCTGTGGGATCTCTCTACAGTCAGTGTAGGAAACTGTTATCTCCAGAGGGCAATTTGTTACCTGTTGTGAGTGTTTATATTAGAATGAAAAACATCACACTCCAGAAATGCAAGCAGCTTTGTAGGAACTGTAAACCATTTGATGGCAGCTGATTCAGTTGGAAATTTTTATTTTGTGTTTAGAATTACATGAGGTGAATCCCATGCAATGATTCCTGCCATTCTTTAAGGCTGCTTGTGCCAAATATGGGAAAGTGCCTTTGGCTTCATTCTAAATGTACTGTAAAGGCACATGTTTGGTTTTCAGAGGTTCTGGTTTTTTGTTTAATCTATGAACTGCTTAATGAGGGACCTATTAAGGGGCAGAGTGAAACAGCAAAAGTGAGCAAGCTGGAAGGAGCCCAACTGACTCAGATTTAATAGAAGAGGGGAAAAATGAGGAAGAGAAGGAAGAGGACAGCACTTGTGCAATGTGTTGCATGGGTGTTCTCTTCTGTGTCAGAATCAAGAGGTGACCCTGGCATGGCACAGCAAATGAGACAAAAATTCAGCAGACTGTATCCAGAAGCATACAGTCTTCAGAGTGTCCCAAAACTGAGTAGGATTGTGATCATAAATAATAAGCTTAAAATAAATTTTGAATTCTATTGATGAAAGTAATTGTCACGTAGGACTAATGTCATTATTGAAGGAACAGTGTGCTCATTGTAACACAGCAAACTTCTGAACCAGTGAGCCCACATCCAGCCACACTGCTCATCATGAAACTGCCATAAACTGGTATGGACCAAACCTGCAGGGAAGAAATTCTGCTGGGAGCTGCAACTGATAATTTTTCCTTTCTGATGTTTTGTTTACTGGAAACTGAACTTCTGGTGTTTTTTTTTATTTTTTAAAGACACTTTCCCTGGAAGCTCCTGCTCGAATTAAGAACAAAACTCCTCCTCTGGACTGGCCACAGGAAGGTGAAGTTGTTTTTGAAAATGCAGAGATGCGGTACCGAGAGAACCTCCCTCTAGTGCTTAAAAAAGTGTCTTTTATCATCAAACCGAAGGAAAAGATTGGCATTGTGGGAAGGACAGGCTCAGGTAAGGAGAAACACTAAGCAGAGTTAAATTCCTACTTCTATAGAATGGGAGTAGAATTGAGTGAGGCAGTCATGCTGGTTCTGTCTTCGATGTTTGAATAAATTAATTGCAAAGGAGTGGTCCTGCAGTCTGCCAGTGGTGGATTCTGTTCATACATGTACGTAAAGAGAATCCCTTAAACAGTGCTAAAACCAAGTTTCCATTTCAAGTAGAGTGATATCCTACTATGCCTGAGCCAGTATACTTGTAATGTTTAACACACCAAGCCACTTACCAGCACAGGGTGCTACCTACAATAAGCTCATTGCAGCTTATTTGACTCTCTTGAAAACATTTTTGTACTGATGCTGCAGGCAGGCTTGGCTCTAAGCTATCTCAGAAGTCTGTAATGTAAAGACTCAAACCCCTTTTTTGTGAGATGGCTTAAAGCAACTCCAAAATGTCATTTGCAAATAGGCAATTAATATTGCTGTATTGAGTTTCTGTGACAAGGTTTTGGTAACAGGGCTGAGGCACTGCAGGGATGGCTTCTGTCACAAGAGATTAGGAGCTGCTCCTACAATTGCGTAGAAGCTTAAATGCTAAATCACAGCATTTACCAGCACTGTTTGCCAGAACTTTGTGGCATTTTAAAAACACTTAGCTTGCACATGAACAGCTTTTAAAGCGCTTTCTCATCTCAAAGCTGCTTTGACTCTGTAGAAACACTAGTATTGTTTTTCCTGTCTCGTTTTTAGGGAAGTCTTCCCTTGGAATGGCACTCTTTCGTCTTGTTGAACTGTCTGGAGGATGCATTAAAATTGATGGAGTGAAAATAAATGACATTGGTTTGGCAGATCTCCGCAGCAAACTCTCAATAATTCCCCAGGAACCTGTGCTATTCAGTGGCACTGTGAGGTTAGTGAGACCATAAGAAGGCACAAAGGACTAAGTGAGCTACCACCTTATAATGGAATTCAAATAGGTGCCTGGTGAGATGTTAGTTCGCAGGCGTCCTAGCTTTGGTTCTGTTCTGTCCTTGAAACAGAAAATACACAGCTAAGTGATTTTAGTGGGGCCAGTGTAGAATTGCGTGTGGTCTTCCTCTGTGGAAGTCTTGTTTTCCATTTAGATTTGATTGAAGTTTTTGAATCCTTATCTTCCATCCCTACTCTTTTGTTCTTTGGCTTCTGTAACCTAGTGTGCTGGGAGCATTTGGTTTTGTTGGCAAGGAAATTGCGTCAGTGGAAGACTAAATGGGAATCATCTGTCTAGATGAGTTAGCACACTGTTTTGCCATTCACTAATGAATAACAATCATGGTTGTCTTCTGCTTCCCTCTCCAGATCAAACTTGGATCCTTTCAATCAGTACACTGAGGAACAAATCTGGGATGCTTTGGAAAGGACTCACATGAAAGAGTGTGTAAGTATTATGTGCCTTAGAAAATCTGTGTGTGTTTTGGTTTCCATACCATTATGTTCTGTTAGTAGCTAGTTCAGACACCTTTAAATAAAGCTTTTTCTTTGTATTTTTTTTTCCTTGTTGTCTATGCTTTGACTAATTTTTTTTTTCCCTGATTGGATCAGACTTTTTTTGAGTGTGCCATATTTCAGCTGTGTAATTTTTTAGTATATAGCATAGCGGAGTGCTGCTTCATGGACTCCTGGGATGTTAGAATATTTCAAGTGATGTTTTTCTGGATGTGCCTTATTCTGTATTTACATTTGTAAGTGTAAAGGTCACACACGCACATGTTTACTGAACTTGATCTGCCCTTTGCAAGTCTCACTGCTATGACATTTCCAGTTCTTTTCTTGTAAGTAAGCTGACGTGTGGCTGTGGCATGTAGGCTGCAGGAATTCCTGCAGGGACTAGGTTCACTCTTGGTGAGAGACTGACAGGAGATCTGCGTTCATGTTGTCATGAGTTTGTATATGTTTTCTAGAAATGAAATACTTTGCACTTAATTCATGCCAAGGTTGCCTACTGAGATGATACAGCTCCTTCGCCTTAGTCCTAGTGGTGCTCTCAGGAGCTACCACTGAGTCACTTGCGTTTCAACCTGATTGAGTAGGTCTGATGTTTTATTACTGTTCCAGCATTAGATGCTTGTTACTAACTTCCTCAAGAGAGACAGGGAGAGGTGGACAACAAAGTGTGACAGATATTTTGGAACATGGACAAAATTGGATTCATGGGAGGAACAACTGTTTGTCTCATGCAAGGAAAATACAAAAAGTCTGTGTGACGCTCTTAAGATTTTTTTTTTGCTTCTTTCCCACGCAGGTTGCCCAGCTGCCTATGAAACTTGATTCAGAAGTGATGGAAAATGGGGAAAACTTTTCAGTTGGAGAGAGACAGTTACTGTGCATAGCTAGAGCTCTACTGCGTCGTTGCAAGGTGAGCATAGCAATGACAGAAATAGCTGGAGATATCAGACTGGTAGGATTGAGCAAGCCTTTTATTTGTGCCAGATTCATTCTATTTGTCAGAGGAATCGCAGCAACAATTACTGTCATCCAGAGGTGTAAGGTTAGAACAATTTAAAAGGCATCTGTAGCCAGCTGCTGGCTCCTGTAGTGTCCTGCCACTGGAAAGGTGTTGCTCTTTAGTGTTAATAGTAGGGTGTCAGACTAGTCTAATCACTTCATGTCCTATTACCGGTGAGCATCAGATTCCTTTCCTTTTCCCACCTTTTTGTTAATGTCAGCCAAGTATTTCCCTTCTACATGGTGCTCCACTAAAATGCAGTGTCCAAGTGGTATTTGGGACCAAGCTATGTCAGCAAAGTTAAAGACTTTAAAGTATTGGAGGACAATTACAGTGAAAAATACTTTAAGATTGAGATTGACTAGTATTCTTATTCTTAAACATTGCATACCATAATACTTTAAGGTTCACTATTCATCTGTTTTAAAGCCAGACTATGTAGCAGAAGTTACTGCTATCTCTGCAGGACCTGCACAAAACAAGGCTTGTCTAGCTTCAATGAGACACCACTCCAAATCAGTTTGTCTGCATCTGAGAGGAAGTGCAGTTCTTTCCAGTATAAGAAAGCCAGTAAGCCTAGCCAATATTGACTCATTCCAGAAGGAATGTCACCAGCAAGGATGTGTCAGATTAGCTGACCAGTAAAATTTGTATTTGAGATTTAGCTGCTGAATGTAAAACTGAAAGTAGTAGAAACTTGAGGCTCAGGTCAGAACCCAAATGTCTCCTGGCTCTAGGATATGGCTATAAACTTCAAGTGTGATCTATAGGGTAGCTTTGTTGAAGGCAATTGCATGAAGAAAACTGAAAGGGTGCTTGTAAAAACTGTGACACCACCAAATCCTGTGTAAGGATTGCCAGTTATGGCATTTCTCAGTAATGGTAATTCTGCCTGCTCTACCTGTATTTATGTTCAGGAAGGGAAAGCTTTACTATAGGTAACAGCCAGGATTATGTGCTGCTTTCAGATTTTGATACTGGATGAAGCAACAGCTGCTATGGACACAGAGACAGACTTGCTGATTCAGGAGACGATCAGAGAGGCATTTGCAGACTGCACTATGTTAACAATTGCTCACCGCCTGCATACGGTTCTGGGCTCTGATCGGATCATGGTGCTAACACAAGGACAGGTAAGCAGAAAGACTTTCATGGCTGCAGTTCCTGTTGCAGTCTGATGGTGCCATATGTGCAGGCTGAATTGAAGGAACAGCTAGTTCTGAAGGGTAGAAAATCATATGTGTTCCTTCACTTCCTTGGTAATAATACTCCCAAAAGAATCAGTTCTTGCCTGACTGTGACAAGATCAAAGACAGCAAAATTCCTTTTACACTCCAAGAAAATAGCATAGAGTAACAGTCTTATTTGAGACTCCCTTTGCAGAGCAATTGAGATGGATAATAACATAAGCATCTCTGGGGCTCAGTGGCGGTTTCCAATTATTTCCTTGAAGCTCTGTGCTATCAGACAAGCGTATGGAAGATAACTTACCCACTTTTAGGTTTACATGTGGGAGCTGTAAACAGTTAAATGTAAGAATATTTAGCAAGTCTCTTAAAGGCAGAGAAGGCAAAACCCCATAGTATCTGCCTCTGATTGCCAGTGCCACCAGATGTTGCCTCCTGCTGGGTAGTCCCAGTCTTTGAGGTAGTTCAAAGCATCCCAGGTTACAGTATGTGTGCATAAATGCACATGCTTTCACCACCTGTTGTCTCATATGAAGATGAATGCTGTATGGGAATTCATTCTGTGCTGCATTTCACTGACATACTTTACCTGCCTTGTTTGCTTTTAGGTAGTGGAATTTGACACACCGTCTGCCCTTCTGGCCAATGAGAACTCACGCTTCTATGCTATGTTTGCTGCTGCGGAAAACAAGGTTGCTGTCAAGGGCTAAAATTCAGGGCAAAGTCACTTTAATTTTGGAGAGCTACACTCCCTGCCTGTGGCAGGCTAGCTCTTCCTCGTCCTTCTTCTCCAAGCCTTTTCATCTTTTAATTTTGAGCACAATGTGTCATGCCAGAGTTTCTAAAGCCGTGTCAGAAGAATCCTTCATGGGTTTTTTATTGTATTTATTCCATGATCATATTACTAATTTTTTGTTCTTAAATGCACTCTACAGATGGCTCAGGGAGCCATAGTTATAAATGTATCAGAGGCCTATAATGAAGCTTTATACATGTAGCTATATCTATACATAATTCTGTATATAGCCTATATTTACAGTGGAAATGTAAGCTGTTTATTTTGTATTAAAATAAGCACTGTATTAATAACAGTGCATATTCTTTTCTATCATTTTTGTACAGTTTATGGTACTGGAGATCTGGCTTTGTTATTGGACTGTATCAGACACCATTTTGTCTTTTGCAGTTGGTCTTTTCCTCATGCTGGATTTTCTGCGTGTCTGAGTGGAAGTGAAGCTTTGCAATAGTGTCTTATTGTCACATCTTTGTTGTCTAGCGCAGGGGAGAAAGAGCTCTGTGGTGTAACTCTATTGCATTGTAATTTATCAAAGCTATTTGGAGCATTGCTAATGTTCACCATGGCAGCAGCTGCTGCTTCCCATGATGCTTTCCCAAAGCAGAGGTTTTAGTGATCTCCTGAGTGGAGAACCACTTCTGGGTCATATTAAGGCCTCATATTTTCTCAGTGTCCTGATACAGTATTTCTGTATCAGCAGGGTTTACTTTAATGCAAGCAAGCCCAAGCTCTTCCTGCTTCGCTGATCTAACACAACCAAAACCTAACTGTTTGTGGAATGATCTGTAACAAATCAATCATAAGGTTCAAATCATACCCTGTATGTTGGCAGGAAAGCCTTTTAAGAGTTGCTTCAGCTGACTGACTCCTTTTATCTTGAAGCTGCTAACACTACTCAGAGGTTTAGGTTGGCTTTCACTGGCATGGGTAACACTAACTCTTTGTTCTGCTCACTTATACTAAGGTTCAACTACGTAAATACTTCCTGTTTCTTTATTGCACACTTGTTAAGGAAACAGTTCCCTGCCCCACATCTTCTGGAACTTTAAGCAGGTTCCTGTTGATCAGGATGTAACACTGGTGTAGGACATCATTTCCTTACTGTAAAGAGACCTACCTCAGGTTACTAGGTCCTGTGTAGTACTTAGCCATGATCACTGTACACTATCCCTGTTTTACAGGACCTGTGGCCCGGGTGGGTATGGTTGCTCCTATAATAGCTGTGACTTATTGAATGGTCAGCGTTGCATGTCTTTGTCAACTTGGACATTTTGTAGCCTTAGCATGTTTGCAAAATGTCTCATTGAGGCAGAAATCTGAAAAGTAAATAAAACTATTTTGGGTTTTGTAAATTTTATTGGCTAAAGTGGTCTGTTTTGGGCACTTAAATTACTTCTCACCTTTTTGAAACCTGGGGGACAGCTTTTGCAAGCTGGTTTTCTTGTCTATGTACCACAGCCAGATCTTTCTTCTTTCAGAGTGGGAATGTTTCTTTATGTATAGTGGGTAATTTTTGTGCCCTCCAGCATGAGGGTGACTTGCAATATGAGTATGTTTGTGTCAAGTAGTACAGGGAGTAATAATTTACAGTGCAACTATTCATGCCAAGTATCAAGAGGGGATGTCAGATGGAATCAAGAGGATCCCTCTTAGGCTCAGATTTTTCCACTTTCTTTACCTGCGAGCCTTACTGTCTGTTATGTGACATAATTTGAAAGTCACAGCATTTCTGCCTATCAATACAACAGGCAAATCGTGGCATCAGAGCTTAGACTTTAGCTTGAAGGTAGCACATAAACCATCATTTGTTTTAGTTGTAGCCCAATAAGCCTTGTCCTAAGCAAGAATTAACTAGCACAGATCTTGCCCTGCTTGCAGGCCTGGACCCAAGCTTACTCTATCAGGGACTGCCACTATTTGCCCAGCATTACTCAATTTTGGGAGGAGAGTGTGACTGCATGTTGTGGTTAGGAAAGGGAGAAGTAACAGGCCTTACTCCAAAGAACACCCAGCTAAGTTGGGGATTCTTTTTTGATCAGAAACTTGAGGACAAAAACAGGGAGAGGCACAAAGGAGGGAGGGGTGGTAGGGCAAGATGTAATGCCTTGCTTAGTCCCTAAAAGTAGAGTCGGGTAGAACGTGAGGATGAGGAGTGAATACTTTAAGGGGAGAAAATGTGAAATGCCACTGCTTAAAACAGCTCAGTTGGTTGTCACATGTGACTGCCAAGGACAGGATTGTCTTGGGCCCAGCAGATCTGAATTTACCCACAAGTTTCAGTATTCCCCTTGAAGAAAAAGGGGCTAAGCACTTGAGCACTGCTGGGGTCAAAGCATGGCTTCATTTTGCAACTAAGGCTGAGCTAATGGCAGTCTGGGTAAAAGGGGAGCCATCATGATTTTGTCCTTGTTCCAGGCTGAGAGTCCCTTACACTTGCCCAATGCCAGCACTGGCTCTTGCCTGGTCCAGCAGTTGACCCAGTTCAGAAAGCTAACTTGCAGGAAGTTCAGCCTCCAAAAGCAGGAATGCTGTATGAAGGAGACAGGCACACCTGGAAGGGAGGTGGAGTGGAGCTGCTCTTTTCAGCAGGTGCTAACTAACACTATTGAAGTATGAGAGGAAATTGCAGTCAGGATTCATTGGATTAAACTGCTGCTTCCCAGATATGCTCTCCTAAAAAGGTCAATACTTCCCTGCTGCTTCAGCAATATGAAATAGTTCAACAGAGTGTCAAACCAAGGGTCTGTGACTGAGCAGGCAAACAGTCACCTACAGACAGCAGGGATTAGCTCTGCCATTTTCTTAAACCTTAGCTCCAACCTTGTTCCTTTGGATATTAAGGAGACATACTGCCAGAGGGCAATGTCCTTTCTGCTGTAATCACTTGCCTACTTCCTTTGGCACTTGCCTCACAGACAATACAGAGGTATTGCTTCTCACAGGGGCAGCAGTAATTTTCTTATTGGCTTTCATCCTGAACAGCAGGAGCAAGCTGAGGCCTGGTCCAGGGTCCTGTCACTGAAGTGGAAGGAAGAAACATCAATATTTACAAATGAGGCTGAAATATCTTTCTCTTTGAAGCATTCTAGAAGGTATTGATGACAATGGGAATTTTCAGGAACTGGATTGTGCTTTAGAATTTTGTGTGACACTCCAGGGAAGACTTCATCTTGCAAGGAGTAGAATAAGGCTGGGATCAGGACAGAGGCTTAGAGATCCTACCCAAAATAGCATGAAGATCTTTGTATATAGCAAAAGCTGTGACCCTGGGCCAACAGATGTGCAAATTGAGAGATTTGCCTAAGGTAATCGGTTTGCTATATCACACTCAGGAGTTTGTTGCATCAATTTTGCTTATTCTGTCCAAATGCAGTGAGTGCAGCTGGTCCCAATTCATTATTATAAGCTTAAAGACTCTTAGGGAGAATGTGTTCCTGCTCATCTCATCTACTGTATGAGTGGAAACACTGCATTTGCTTAGGACTCCAATCAAAATGCAGGTAAGATTGTTCTAAACTTATCCATTGGAGATAGTGTGCAGTTAGATTGGTGTGAGTCCAAAGTCAGGCCCTGGGGTTGTGCTAGTTTGAGCACCTGAGGAGACTTCACCTTTACCTGTGGTGAAGGTCAGACAGGGTCAGATCTTGAGGGATGCAATATTATCCCTACATGAAAGCCAGGGGGATATCAGGCAGTCCAAGTATCTCACTGGGAACAAAGTCTGAGAAAGAAAGCACAAATTTCAAAAGCAAATGTTATGAGTGAGAGAAGGTATTTGAATAAATGCAGAAAAACTGATTTATAAAAGGATGTGAAGAGAGAAGGTGGCAGGACAAAAAGTTTCTCTTCACTACAAGGGGACTGTGTGGAGACAAAATTGCTTCTTGAAAGGTTAAAAAGAAGATACGGAGAAGATGCAGGGTGGCTGTAATGACCTCTTCAACTAAAGAGCTTTCCTTGTGCTACCTTGTTGTTTTTGACTGCAACTGCAGTATGTGTTTTACTGCATAAAAGCAACCACACAAAGGTTTGCTTTAGAGTCCCAGCTTCAGGTTAGTTTAGGATAAGACTATGATTTGTTTTACCCTTGGTTCAGCTGGAGACAGCAGCCCTGTTTGTTGGGGTCATAATTTCTGCCTCGAGTGTCATGATGCAGTGGAAACTCAATTGGGAGATGGTGCAGATGCTGCTGCATAAGGCTTGGGAGGCTTTTGGAGTGTACCATTATATGTTCATGAAACCCAAAACCGTGTAATAAATGTTCCTGTGTCATCCAAAAGCTGTGCCTTGGAGATGCCTCAGATGGCTGAGGCAGGCAAAGTGAAAACAACTTACAGAAGTGCCACTCCATGGGGCAGAGAGATTTCATGTATGCTGCTCCTGGGCTGTGCAGAGTTGACACCACAGTTAAGACCAGCACACCACCTTCCTTCCAGTTGGTTCTGTCCTGCTGCTGCCATGCAGAGAAACAAACAGTTGTATAAATCTGATAACGTTGTGTTTTCTGTCCTTTCTGATTCAGGAAGGCAGCAGTGGGTATTTGCGTGGCTGCTCCAGGAGGAGGGCATGTTATGCCTGAGGTGGGATCTGGGGCAGTTTGGAGTGCGGGTGGGAGGCCGGTAACTGGGGGGGAAGATATTGAGAAAGGGAGTGATGGGGTGCTGGGAGAGGGATGGGGTGCAGGGCTCGACTGTGCGTTATGCGAGGTCCGAACACGAGCAGGGTGGAGGGAGCTGAAACCGGTCCCGTGGGCTGAGGCTGAACGTGTGGACCCTGCGAGGCGAGGGGAGTGGGTTCGCTTGTCCTGGAGATGGCGGAGAAAGCCCCGCCCCGGACCGGGAGATCGGGTGTGATGGGGTAGGGGGAGAGGTGTGGGCTGGAGGGGGTGCGGAAGGGCGCGTTGGAAGCCGAAGCCCTGCGGTGCCCCCGCCCGGAGCCAGCGCTTAAGTGCCCCGTCCTGTTCCTCCCCCCGCGGTGCGCGCGCAGGCGGCGGCAGTCGGGGCCGCGCTGTTGCGGCGCCCCCTGGCGGCGGTTCCCGGCCGGGCCCCTGCGCTCCCTCGGCCGGTGCAGCGTGGGGCCTGCGCGGTCCTTTGCCCCCACCTCCCTCCCCCTCCCTACCCGCTCCGGCCGCCAGAGCCTCCCTCGTCCCCGCCCGCCCATGGATTTCACATAGCAGCC